>MQRK01167096.1:402-11315 GCA_001938485.1 Girardia tigrina | reverse complement strand
AATATAGTGAATTAAAATTTTGTCACAAAGATTTTGTTGCGTCTTTTATTAATTTTTCAATTTTATGGAACATTTAAATTTTCCTGTTTCTCAATAACATTTTTCAAAAAAAATTAAAATCGCATTTTTTATTTAAGTCGATTTAATGGTTCTACAATTATTTTTTACTTTCAGTTTAAATTTCCAAAAAAATTATAATTACATTTTACAAAAAATTAGCCACATTTTAAATTTTTTTTTGATTTAAAAATTATCAAATTTGAAATTAACTTTTTTTTTACTTTATAATAAATCTTTACATAAATCTTTTAATAACCCTATCATAAAATTTATTTTATTTCTTACCTATACTATAGGTGACTGGAAGGGCACTTTATATATACATCTATATAATTTAGAATATCCATTAAGAACGATATGAACTCAGAAAAACATTTAAGAAAATTTTTTTATAAATGAATTCTCATTTTCCGCTGATTTATCTCTATTTCAATTATTTCTATTTTTACTCCTTTAACCGTCTAAAATATCTTGAAAAAAATTCTTCTAAACCGAAAACGACGGACGTTTGATTCTCCTTAGGTTTAAATGGTTTTACAAAATCTATTCAGGCATATAAAAAACAAAAAATAATTCTGTCTTTCTATAATTTAGTCATTTCTTACATATTTAGAATCAAAATTTCCCTTATAAATGAAGCTTAAACAAAATTTCTAATACTTTATAAAACAAGATTCGTATTTCTAACAGTCGATTTTCTATAGAGAGGAATTCCTTCGATTACTGTTAAAATAAATTTTGAAGATAAGTGAGATAGTTACAATAATTAATTTCCAGATCTTTAATTAAGATTGTAGAAGCTTTTAAGAAATATAATAGCTATAAACAATAAATTAAAATAATTATTATTAGTAATAAATAATAATAATATTAAATAATTATGTTTAATAATAACAAATAGTATTGATGAGAAAAAAGAAGAAATAGTTAATTTTACAAATAATAATTAATAAAATAAATAATAATAATTAATTATAATAATAAACTATAAATAATATAAATAATAAAGGATAATAATTATATTTAATTATAATAACTATTATTAAAAAGTAATATATAAATAATTATTAATAAAAAGAATTAATAATATATAATAGTAAAAATATTAATAATTAATAAAAATAAAGGATAATAATAATTTATAATAATTACATCAATAGTTAAATGAATAAGAAAAATAAGAATAATCATAAAAGGAACTAATAATTAATTAATGATTAACAATAATTACTAATGAATAATAATAATTTACCTCTAACAGCAAAGCGAAATATGGGCTTGCAGTTACCCCATCACTATGTGTCTTAGAGCCCGCACTATAGTCGTGTCTCCCGCAAAAGACTCCATTGAGATTGGTCGGCCTTGCGAACTTCTCCCTCCATTCCGCTTGTCCAACTATCTGCACAATCAATATCATGTTTTTACTAAATATTACTAAATATTATTACTAAATATTATCACTAGAGTATTTATCAGCATCATAACATTACTCTCAAGAAAACTTGACTCTTCGTCATCTTTCGATTGAAAGAGACTTTAAGTAAATCATATTTGACGAGAATGACTGCAACAATGACCTTTGAAAAATTTTAATTCTCAGGCAAATGACACTTGCAGTAGTTTACATTTTTTCATTATTCTCATTGATGTTTTGAACAATGAAAACGGAGATGGGACTTAGGGATTGATAAAACTAGGAATATTTTGAATGAGATAATATTGATGCACATTAAATTTGTAAAATAAATTGAACCGTAAACTTATTTAGCGTATTTCTTGGGCAAACTACCTTTCAAACATAGAGTTGTATTGGGTTGTTGCAAAAGCAATGCAGGTTTTTGAATCTAAACTTTAAAAAAATGTAACGTATCACAGAATATACTTTATAAGTCGAAATAAAAACCATCAGAATCAATATATTTTTGCCAACAAGAAACAAATTTATTGATGCCCCTAGTGGAGAACATCTGAGTTCTGGATGCGATGAAAGTGTTAAAGGAATAGTTTGAATCGTATTAGTTTTGAAGCATTTTTTTCTAGAGAAAGTTGTCCAAAATCGTGAAAAAAGGGTATTCGGTGGGTGAGAGGTCTGGTGGGTAGGGTGGATGAGGCAGAGTTTCGTAGCCTGATTCCTTCAGCTTTTGTAGGGTCGGTTTTGCGATGTGTAGCCGGGCGTTGTCGTGGAGGAGAATTGGCCCCTTCATATTGACCAATCTTGGGCACATACGTCGAAGCATGTGATGCATTTTGTCAATTTGTTGGCAGTACTTCTCTGCGGTGTTCGTTTTACCCGTATTCAGAAAGCTGTGATGGATCAGACCGGCTGTAGACCACCAAAAAGTCAACATAACCTTCTTTTGGTGAAGTTTCAGTTTTGGAAAGTGATGAGGAGCCTCATCACGGTTCAATCATTATGCCGAACGTCGCCGATTGTCGTACAGAATTCACTTCTCATCACACTTCACAATCTGATCGATAAACCGTCCATTCTTGTTGCACAGAAGAAGCGCGAAAGATACCTCAAAACGACGATTTTGTTGACTTTCGATCAATTCATAAGGTACCCATTTATCGAGCTTTTTTGACTTTCCAATTTACTTCAAGTGCCGAGCGACGGTTGAGGGATCAACGTTGAGCTCTTCTTCGAGTGCTTGAACAGTTGTGCGTGGATCGTTTTCCACCAGCTCTTTCAATTAGTATTTGTCAATCGTCGATGGGCGGCTGCCATGAGGCTCATTTTCCGCGCTGGTATTGCCAGAGCGAAACTTTGATACCAGCGCTTCACCGGACATTCGTTGATACTTCCTTTACCTCAAACTTCGATGAAGTTTCGAGCGGTTTAAGCTATATTATGCTCTAGTTTAAACTCTTAGAAGTCAATGTTGCGTAAATCACGTTGTGACATCTGCAATTAAAATCGAAATTATTAACAAAGGAAACATTATAATATGTTTTAGACAAATATATCTGAAAAAGTATAAATTAGGCTTTTGAATGATTCATAACATCCTACATGCTTTAGTCGTATAACATTGCGGCAAATACAAAAAAAATCAAAAACCTGAATTCCCTTTGCAACAACATAATATTAGTAACCGCCATAATTCGAGTCAAAATAGTTTAAGTTTATTTGACGTATTTGAGACATTTAATTTTATAATTCCTATCTAAATAGTTTAAGTACCCGGCCTGACAAAGAAAGAAAATTCAAAAAGGGCCAGTTTTATAAAACAATAAGCTTTAAGTATGTAGGAATCCTTTGTCAAGATGACGCTCATTTTAATCTACACACTTCGGTCAACGAATAATCAACTCAGAAAACGTCTGTTTGAAAAGTTCTGGGGGCATGTAGCGACGAAATCCTTCACAACAACCTTTAAATCGTCTTGGGATCTGTTACGCTACCGACTTTGTCCACAGAATCCTCAGGAAACCCTTCTCCGCACCCGACGCCCATATGCCCGAGACCTTCAGTGAAAGTTGTGAGGATAGTCAAACTCGACTATCCTCATTTAGGTGTAAGATTGGTCCCGAGCGTGCAGGGCGAAGGACGTGGAGAGGGCTCCGCGAGCTTTAACTCATTCCCTTTTTATCGGTCCCGGCTAGTGAGGAGGCTGTTGCAACCCTGAAAGACCTTTTAGAAATCCTGAAAAGAGAAAAAGTAATTAAGAGATTAATTAAAAAATTTTACCAAAATTCCATTCGAACGCGATAAGCGAAAAACCAAGCCGCGTAAACAACCGTTTGATCACGAATATTCTGCATGAGTTCCGGAATGGTAAACATTGCCGATGAATGGCCTATCCGCAGACATCCTGAATGAAAAATTATATAACGAATGTTTATAACATAAAATAAACCTTACGATCGTGCGCATCCGCCTGTTATTGACGAACCAAGATATGACGGTCATTGTTTACCTTATTACCTCGTCTCGTTACGGGATTATACGCATCCTGTCCCTATAAATACCTGTGTAAATTATACACAAGGACCACAACACATTACCCGCAAATCACTAATTAATACATTGACATTATTCGACGAAAGTTATTAATTATTGGCGAAGTTATTAATTATTTGGCGAAACTATTAATTATTTGGCGAAGTTATTATTTGGAAGGTATAAGATCATTTGATTCTTGATGTTATAATTTTGTCTTCATTTCATTTTATTTTGATATTTATTTGGTTTCAATTTATTTTGTTTATTCTGGTTTCAATTAAATAATTTTGACTTGATTTTATGTTCTTTATTTCCTTTCTGTAATGTGTTCGATAAAAGTTTTGAATTGAGTATGAAAATCAAATTCGAAAATCAGAGTCAAACCGTCATGAACGACGAGGTTAGCAGTCCAAGAGCGCAGAGATGCGAACACAGCTCACTTCTGTGTCCAAGGGATTCGGAGGAAGGGTCATTGGACTCCGAAGTGTAATTGATTCGCACATAACCCATGTAAATCATGTACATAGCAGATTATGAATTGAATGGGGAATTAATATGATGATTATTTTATTATTGTATATATTATTGCCACTAATTCTGCCTCTGATCTCTTAATTTTGTATGAATAATATTTTATGAATAATTATATTATATAATAATAATTTAATAGTTTGTCTTAACAGCATTTTACGAATAATAATATTTTATAATAACTTGTCTTAATAATATTTTATGAATAATGATATTTTGTAATAATATTTTAATATTTTGTCTTAACGATATTTTATGAATGATAATATTTTGTAGTAATGTTTTGATAATTGGTCCTAATAATACTTTATGATTAATAGTATTAAGTTGTAATATTTTAATAATTTGTCATGGATAATAATACTTTATAGTAATACTTTAACAATTTGCCTTAATAATATTTTATATAGATAATAATATTTGTAGCAATACTTGAGTAAATATTTCATCATTAAAGAAATTCAGCGATAAAGCTCTATTTAATTAGTATTTGAATTTAGCCACGTTATTCTCTTATTAATTTTATTTTGAAAAGGAGTATTAACGATTATTCTTGATGTTCCTTTTATAACTTTTATTGAAATTTTGACTTGTCTAACTGAATCGGACTATATTTTGAGAGTACCTAAAGTCTCTTTGATTTAACGTTGTGTGGATAAATAGTTACACCTGTTGAAGATATTTGAAAGATCTAGGAAACAGTATGAATAAAAAATTGACATGTATGATATGACCTATGTGAATAATATGAAGTAATATTAACATGGAATAGCTCCGAGTAATCTAATCTAAAAAGATAGAATCGAACCAAATAAAGATGAGCGAGTACTAGAAAAGCTTGAGATATTATTAAAAGAGACTGCCAAGTGTGATCGTGAGAGTGAGACAGTTGAAGATAAGAATTCGTGATAAAAAAGTTCGCGAATTTCAAAAAATGTATTGAATATAATATTATTGTCGATCGTGTTATTTTGTTGACTGAAAAGCAAACGTCAGAATAAATTTGAATAAAATAATTTGCTTATCGATTTAGACTAAGTATCATTACCTATTGAGTGTTTACTAGAGTAGAGTTTAAACCGTTAAATAATTCCAATCGAAAATGATTAAAGTATTCGAAACGCTGAGTGTCGAATATGGAATACAATATGTAAAATTATATAAATATATATATATATATATATATATATATATATATATATTAATTTGTAAATATAAAATATAATTCGAATATTATGAGGCAGGGGACCTTCACGAACGACGTAGGGTGTTCGTAGCATGCAAGGGGCACGCGGGCAGTCCAACGTTTGTTTCTTTGGGATTCTGTCTGCCTTGTATCGATAATGTAGCGTGAAAAATAAATCTAAGATCAACCCCTCCAGAAGCTGAGCTGCCAGTCGGGTCATCCTCGTTACTGGTCAACATGTTGATATGAGAGAAGGAGGCGCGTCTCTTCCCCGTTGACGTGTAATTAGTTAAGTTTTGACAGAGTTGTCGTTGAACTCTAATGGAAAACGGATGGGGGCTTGGAGCCAACGAAGATGTTGTTTCAAAGAGGAGCACGACAGATCCGAACTAAAGGCCTCTCAAATGCTTCTTTAAATGTCTAAAGCGGTAAAAATTGCTTTTTCCAAATCTGGAGTGGACGGTGGATGATTCCCAAGCACTAGTCTAGCACCTTCAATTGTGGCCCTAGAAATACCCACTGTTTGCGCTGGCGTATTGTCATTGAAAAACCATAGTTGCGTGTTCTTCTGCTTCCGTCTGTTCTTTCTGAAGGTAGCCACGATTCGATTGTGATAGGCAGTGTTGATGGTGATGCCTTTATCCATGAAATCCATAAGAGTAACACCTTCATGATCCCAGAAAATGGAAAACATAATAGCTCGTTCATGAATTCTTCCCGTTTGCATAATCAAAGATAGATTCTCTCCAGGCATTTGAAACTCTGCTGATTCGACCTTTGTTTCCGGCAAATACATACTGAGTGGGGTTTCATTCCGCCAGAAAAGTTTCACATGCTGATCCCATGGGTTCAAGTTTTCTAATTTCACTCCAAGGGGTTTTGCATCATTTCACCAGTCAAGAGGCGGGGTAATAATCTTGAGCTCAATTTTCTGGTACCCATGGATTTCAATTCGACTTTCTTAATCTTTATTCGTGTAAATAAAAAAGGAAATAATTGAATTTAATAATTTAATTCATAACTAATCAGGATTAATCAAAAAAAGTAAATGACAGACAAAGTTGATCACCAAGAAGAGAGAGAAAGAGTAAATAATAGAAGATATAGTCTAACGGATTTTTGTTCAAAAAATATCACAAATCATATTGACTTTGAGAACAATTAATCGAATGTTCGGGGGCAAACAGATGGAGATTCGGATCCCGATAGAGATGATCGGATTGAGTGAACTTGAAAAAATAATGGATTTCGGTTGAGAAATATCAGAATAGGTGGAATGCTTTATCGTAGTTTGTTTGCTAAATAATATGAATCCAGCACAGCTTTCTTCTACCACGAAATCCAGAGATAAATAAATAAATAATATTACAACAAGCGCACTAATAGTTAACTTCTGTAGTTAACTAAGTCATTCAAAAAATACAAAATTAAATTGTGATCGCCTTGCTATAATAAGTTTAATAATTATATATACCGGATGTTTTTTAAGTCTTGTCAATGAAATTTGAGATTAGATTTTGGTAACTTAAACTGACATGTAGCAATTTATTTATATTTGATTTAGAGATTATAAGTACTGACATTCTGTTTAAATCAATCTTTAATATTTAGAAATCTGTTTGTAAACTTATTGCAGCAAAAAGTGCTGAGATTGCCACATTGCTTTGCACGATGCCACCTTGAAAATGAAATTTCCGAGCAACGGGGGTGTTCTGTGCGAACAGTAGATCGATACAGTAGATCGATCTGCAAAACAGGCCTATGAGTAGTCGGAAATCAAAAATAAACATATCCCTGCTCGCAAGAAACATCAAGGCCAATAACAGTTTATGCTTCAAAGTTTGACGTTAATAAGTCACAGATCCTTTGTGCAGTAAAGAAACTCGGTGGCAAGAGTCTTGTGATGATCAAGAGACCTTTGTTAATCAGAGCAACGAAGCAGAATCGCTTTGAACTATGTCAGACCCTTTTTTAACGATATGATCTCTTGTCCAGCTGGAATTGTTAATGTCTTTGAAGACGAAAAAACTTTCACATTGGATCCATCATGGAACTGTTGCAATAACCGTGTCAATCGATTAGAGAGGGTGACATAAATGACGCACGAAAAATTAGCAGAACAAATCATCCTGGCAGAATAATGCTACTGAGTATGGTGCCAGCAAATGGCAAAGTCAGTCCGTCTGTATTCTTCCTTGATGGTTACAGACTGAATGTTACATATTACCAACAAGATCTGAGCCAAACTGTGCTGCCGTGGCTGAAGAAGGAGTTTCCACAGGGAAATGTTGTTTTTATCAAGACAGTACACCATGCCATACGTCTATGGCCGTCCAAAAGTTCTCGAATGACAAAGCCAAACTTTTTTCAACCAAAGATAAGTGAACAACATCTTAAATAGATGTGAATCTTTTGGATTACTCAATATGGGTGCGTATAGAGAGTGAAGCTTGTCGTGATCGTCACACAAGTGCCAAGGCTCTGGGGAATTCCATTGTGAAGGTCTAGAAAAATCTGCCAGATGCGTTTGTTGTGAAAGCCTGTACCGCATTCTGAAAACGTCTGGAAGTGGGGAGGCGATTATTTTGAATAAATTGTTTTAAACACTTCTATTCAACTTGACTTTAAAGTTTCATTGTGTTATCTTTTATTTTTTCTGAAATATACATGTTTATCTGTTTGGAGTGTTGTTTTACTCGATTTTCACAAAACCTGGTATATATTTATACATATAATAAATACTGTAATTTAATATTTATATTAAAATTATCGTACGTTTGGATATAGCCGTTTAAAGTATGGCTTACCAGATGGGGCTGACTAATTTAAATATATATGCATATAATATTGCATAGTCACATATATAAAAGTTTCTTAGGGGTGTAAGAAAGGCACATTTCACAGAGCAAGGAACAAATCGATGTATTCGACTGATCATGTAAAGTGAAGAGGGGAAGCATCGTATTCAAAACCCTACAGTATTTCATAAATCCCTTCGTTAATCAAGCATTTCTCAACAATTTATTTTAATTTTAAATAAATTTAATTTAATTCTTAACATTAAATTACATAAGATCAAATACATTTTTCGACTATTTTTTTATGTAATTAAATAAATGATTAATATCTTTTTTAATTAATTTTCCTTTTTCAAAGAATGATTGTAAAATTATCTAAATAATTACGAAAATAATATTAATCAAATTAAATTGTAATTGATATTTGGTTAAACATTCATTATAAATAGTATTCGAAATAAATAAAACGAAAACTACATTAAATTAAATAAAATTAATTAAAGTAGGAAATAATTGTTTAAATGAACATTTTATTTTATTATAATTAGTAATGTAAAAGTCAATTATGTATCATAGATTGAGAAACGATTTTACAAGAAATGAATTAAATGTCTGTATTTTATAGATTGAAAGTGTTTTTTAATTTATATTTTAGGAAATATTTACAAAATTTTATGTATCTCGTCTGGTAAAGTATTTTTAAAAATATAATTTTAATAAATATTTATTATTATATAAAAAATTATTTTCTTTTGTGATAGCTTTGATCAGTAAATTTTATATTATTTCTTATACATTTTTTTCGAAAAATAATCGGCATAAAGATCGCTTCAAGGATGTACCTTAAAATCCTGATCATTAATAGAAAAAATTTACGCGTAGCAGAATTCCTGGGAATTATTTTCGCTAACCTAACCCCTAACTTTAATCTTAAACCTCAAAGCGTGACAATGAACCCTAAACATATCCATACAAATTAAAACAATTAATTCAATTCGAAGTAATTCCAATGCGAAATTAATTCCACCTCCCATATATGATTGTGAATCGCAATTTGAATCTTTCATTGTCGATTATTTACAACTGACAATTTAGATTGTTTTATGCAAAAAGTTTATTTTAAAATTTAAACTTGTTTTATATATGTATTCTTTAACAGTTTTATTTTATATGTAAATTTACATAAAGCATCAAAAGAAAAATTTCTTCAACATGTACCTCATTCTGACAATTGTGACTTACGAAGGGCGGATTCATTTATTTTAAATACTTTATATAGAAATCGCAATATATTTAAAAAATTAATAATTCAATGATAACAATGAGTGTTAAGATCATTAATATAAGCAAAACATCTTTTTTTTAAAACTTTATTCTGTTTATCAAACTATCGATTTAAACAAATGAATTTATTATTAAAATAATTTCTATTTTAATAATAATTCATGAAAGCAAAGTTTTCACTTTACAATGATTACACTGGTTAACGAAATTTTTGAGTTTTTAATATGAATTACAGTTTTTAGATCAGTTTTTCCCCTGATTTCAAATATACTATATTTTTCTCTCAGTTGGCCATAAAAAATTTTTTGTCAATTTTATTATTTTTTCCAAATACTAGCTGTCAAACTTCACATCAAACTTGGGCTGATGAAAAATTTTGTGAAGGCACTTCAGAAAAATGGCAAAGCTGTCATTTTCTTGAAGAAGAAATTCCCAAGAGTCTCAGAGGCAAAGATACTTGCGGGAATCTTCGATGGACCGCAGGTAAGAGAGCTCATGAAAGATCCCAATTTCGACAAATCACTTACGCCAAAGGAGAAACGTGCATGGACTGCCCTGAAGTCGATTATCCAAAATTTCCAGGGCAAAAGCTTAGTTTTGGTCAAGTCCTTAATCGCTTTATAACGTTATTAGAAGAAATTAAGCTCTTTTTCATTGAAAAAGACAAAAGTTTCGATGAATTACTAATATTGTAAAATTATTTACTGGCAAATTATTTTTGTTGAGCGACGTTCGGGCCCATAGGAACGCGCCCCAAAACTCTAGCTCACAATCGTGAATTATGGTCCTTAAGAGGACCGTATTTCTTTCGCCGATACGAGCATATCGAAGTATTATTTCTAGGTCTTTCGGATGATCACAGTTAAAATTCAATTTTCCATCTCCGCCAACCGATTGTAACAGATTCAAAAGGCTTGACTTGCTATACGAATTATACGAGCATATCGAAATATTATTTCTCGGTCTTTCGGATGATCATAGCTAAAATCCAATTTTCCATCTCTGCCAACTGATTGCAACCGATTCCAAAAAGCTTGACTTGCTATTGACAATTTAAATGCATTTATCATTAATTTTTGAGATCCATTTACGTAAAGTTCTCTAGTTA
>MQRK01167094.1:16833-29525 GCA_001938485.1 Girardia tigrina | reverse complement strand
AGATACATTGCTAAAAATGTTCAAGGCAAGGGCATTGAAAACAAAACTATATATTCTTAATCAAAGATTTACTACACCACCTACAAAATCAAATAAAAATTATTTTGGTGCAAAAGTATGTAAATAATTTTTGTATATTACTTTAATAAAAATTAAATAATTATTTTTCCTGGAATGCTGATAATTTATTATATTTTTATTTTCGCTGTGGCCCGTTCGGAACTACAACTTGATTTTTTATAAATCAGGAATTATTAGACAAAATCAAATAAAATTTTATCTTGCAGATAGTTTTCTCTTAACTTTTAAGTTTCACTCAAAAAATTTTTAGTTTAGTGCTGAGGAAGTAATTGTAGGCAGATTTATAATTAACCAATGGAAGAAATAGACTTGAGAAAGTAAAAACATGTCTTGAAAAATTCAAGCATGCTTTGTTTATATTGGCCGTATAGAAAGTTACATCTGTTTTTTAGGTTCTTTCTTTGTAATAGAATTATGACAAAAGATTTATTTGTGTTTAGTTTGTTTAATACAAGAAGAGGACAAAGATGTTTTGAGAAGATCGATCGTGTAATAAGCATTTATAGTACAAAATATAATTAGGGTATGTTAAATTGTCGTCTCCAAAATTTTATTTTTCAGCTTATAATTGATTATAAGTAACAAATGTCTCTAATTCACGTACAAAAATGAATAATTTAGCATAGCAGAAAGGGAAATTCCTTTCTATTCATCATTAGAACGCCGCATCGACCCACGAGTCGCACGGAGCTGAAGATTACATGATGAATTGCATCGAGATTGTTTCGATTGTTCAGCATGAGTTATCAAATATGATAAATCACTTCCTAAATTGATATCGATTTACTCTGATACTGGCAATGTGAAATAGAAAACTAAATCAATTGTGTTAATCAGAGAATCCACAATTCGAATGTTCGTGCTTCTATTTCAAATGGTTATTTAAACAAATTTTAAAATATTTTTTTAATATTAAAGATATATTTTGATTTTCTTTAATTTAAAAAATGTTTTTTTAATTATTAGGAAGAAAATTCCATAAAATATTTATTAACTTTTTTTATTGGAAAGAGCAATAATTTCTTTACAGATTAATAATTTCTTTATTTAATAGAAAATAAAAAAAATCATGGAACAATCTTATTTCTTTCGTGTTATTTTTTCTGAAATTAAAAAAATCAATAAAATCAAGAAAATTGGCTGAAGATTAAAATAATGAGAAAGGATTAAGATAAATCAAATGTATGAGTCTAATGAATTTTGATCGATGTATTTTTCCTTGTAACAAATTTTAAAGAAAATGAAAGAACTAATATTTAACAAACATAAGTTTTCTACAAAAGTAAAATTCTAAATTAATATGATTATATTACATAGCAATAGAAAATTACTAAAACTCATTATCAACATATTGCGTTGGAGAAAGTCTATCAAAGAGGAAAGATTTATAAATTCACTCAGATAAAGACTATTTGAAATTTTCAGAACTAGCCGAAAATAAAGTTAAAGCTGTGTCAAGTCAAATGCGCCTGATACAAGAAAGAGTTTGATTTAACAGAATTAAGCATGAGTGAATTGTAAAAGTACCTCGCACAATTTCATATTTTGCATTTTTAGACCCACGAAAAAGATAAATAGATTGGGACAATGTGTTCTTTGCAGATGAATAGACCTAAGGCAGCCTGATTAAAGTTTCAAAAAAAGTATAACTCATGTTCAGAGTTTTAAAATGCAAACCTAATAATTATACGCTAGTTTAGAAATTGTTAAATGTTTAAACGTCCTTAAAAACGAAAACGTTTCTCTTCAATGGCTATTTCTCCTCGAAATTCTAATCTTTCGTTCCTCGTAGGTCTGAGTAAACTCTCAATTAGCGTTCACGAGCGTAAGTTGCAAGTTCTCAAAGCGTTCTGTGAATGTGTCAATAAAGTGCTCTTCACTGGTTTGGTTCGGTTTGGTTCTGTTTGCTTCTACTTGATTCTATTCTCGTTTTTTTGTTCTGTTTTGGTCTCATCCTACTGCAGAACAACTGTTATTTTATAGTAGCAATTTTCAAGCTACGGGTGTGCAAAATCGTCGTGGAGATATTCTATTGGCGTATATTGATAATTCTGGCTTTTCATTCGCCGGGACTTACAATGCATGCCGACTTCTTGACAATTGTCTGTCATTCTCAGAGCACATGATCTGAATTAATCACCGATGATTCATGGTGATTCATAATCATCTGGTGATTTCGGGTTTTGCCGCTGAGTCATGGTAAGTTTTAATTAAGTATTTTATATTTGCCAATTAATTCTTTCAACTTTACAGGGATATATCTCTGCTCGGGAAATCCTTATCGGTTCGCGGATTTCGATCAGAGACTTGGTTTGATGAGAGCTTTCTAGGGAGGTTCGGTTGACCTCATAAGTCTTTTCGGTAAAGTTCGGTAAGAAACATTGTTGTTTTTCGGGTTTGTTTTAATTAACTTTTATTCTTTTAAGGTTTACAACCTCTCTCAAGGATCTCCTACGTTCTGACGGGCCACCTTCACGGATTTACCTTACGATATTCTACTTGTGAAGGGGTGGTTGTCTGATTCTCTTTATCTGGTAAGTTTTTATTTGAACATGAACTCACACACATAATTAAACCACACTTTGGTTTTATAATTTAGCAAATACTTTGAAAAATAAATGGATTTTAAAGTTTGGTGCTCCAAAAATTATAATGTGTGATAGGGCTAGATCAATTACATCAAAACTAGAAAAAGAGTTAGCAGAAAATTGTAAAAGTAAAATATTATTCTCTATCCCTTATCATCATTCTAGTGATGGGGAGATTGAAAGAAAATGTAGGACAATAAGAGATGCCATCCATATATCATTGAAAGACAATAAAGGCAGAGATTGGACTGAAATTCTGCCTGAAGTAGAATTCATGATCAATGGTACTGTACAATGTACAATAAAAATGAACCAAACAGAACTCGTTTTCAGCAAGAAGATTTCAAGAGAATGGTATGACGAAACCGACAAAGAAGATGATGAAATTAAATACGTAAAAATACAAGAGAAAAGATCAAAATTGTATAAAGCAATCGGAGAAAATAATAATATCTATAATAAAGATGACAAACAAGTTATCGAAAGAGAATGTAAATTCTGTGGGTAACAACCATTCAATCAATGTTCCTCTAGAATGCTTGTATTTCAAAATTTTTAATTATATAATCAACAAGCATGGCCAGATTATTGATACTTCAAATTTCATTTAGGTCAAAGACTTCGAAGAATCATATAAAGGGTTACCGATAAATTTACCGAAAACAATTCACCGAAAAACGATTCACCGAAAAACAATTCACCGAAAAATAATTCACCGAAAATATATATATATATATATATATATACATATATATATATATATATATTTGTTTAAATCATCTGAAATAATTTTTTTAAAGAATTTCAAATTAATTTATGCAATGGTTTCAAATTTTATTGAATCAGAAAAGAGAATTAAGAAATTATACTTCAACGGTCATTTATATTTCAAAGAGAAACAAAACGATGAAAAGTATATTGGGAATGTGAAAAAAATCAGAAGACTAAATGCCATGCATGAGTAATTACAACTGGAAACTATGTTTTAGTAGATAATTCTGACAATCATAATCACACAGGTGATGCAGCAACCGTTGAAGCTTTATAAATCTGTGAAAAAAATTGTACTAGGCTGAAAACACAAATGAATCTCCCAATTTCATATTGTCCGATGTCATTTCCAAATCGAGCCAAGCAACAATTGGAAAACTTGCAAGTGTAAGTTGCATGGAGAGAACAATGCGAAATATCAGATTTAGAAAAAATAAAGGTCCTAGTCTGTCCATTCATCAAAATGATATAAAATTTCCTGAAAATTTCACTAAATTACCAAATGGTGAACAGTTTCTATATTTTGATTCAGGACATGAAGGAAACAGGATCCTGATATTTTCAACAATTAAGAATCTTCAGCTTGTGATGAGAAGTAGTCATTGGTACGCAGATGGGACATTTAAATCGGTACCACTATTATTTCATCAATTATATACAATACACGGCTTGGAAGAAGGTAACTCAATTCCATTAGTATACGCTTTGCTACCCGACAAGTCAACCAAAACTTATAAGGCCTTCTTAGAAAAAATAAAAAGTTTTAATCCTTTACAATTACCATTATCAGTTACAATTGATTTTGAACAATCAATGATACTGAACAACGCGGTTGTTTTTTCCATTTTACCCAATGTATTAGGCGTAAGATTCAGTCACATGGATTGAAGCAAAAATATGAAATAGATGCTGAATTTGCACCTAGTATGAGAATGCTAAGTGTTCTTGCATATGTTCCAGTCGACAGAGTCGACGAACTCTGTCAAAACGATATTTTTATTCCTGAGGCACAAGAAATTATTAATTACTTTGAAGATGTGTGGATTGGCCGCCCTGATAGCCGACTTCGACGCCGCTTACCATATTTTCCTCATAAAATGTGGAATGTTTACGAGAAAGTTAGGCAAAATGCACCTAAAACCAATAACTCAGTTGAAGGTTGGCATCGTGGATTTGAAGAGCAACTAACAGCTCATCACCCTAATATTTTGAAAGTATAAAACGCGAACAAATTTTAAGTCCTGCGAAAATTGAACAAATGATTGTCGGACAGGATCCTGCTCCAAGGAAAAAGAAGTATCAAGATTATGCTGAAATACTGAAGAAACTTGTTGAAAAATACGAGACCAGCCAAGCTATTATTCCTTATTTAAGAGGTATGGGGCATAACATTTTTTATTGATTACAAAGTTTGTCATTTTAAAATAAATTTATGACTTGCAAATTTCTTACTTCTTATGCATTATTCTTATGTATTACTTCTAATGAGTATTTTTGAATTAATGTATTTTTGAAGACAATAACATTATTTATTTTTCGGTGAATTTACCGGACACCCACATAAAGACGACAGAAGCGGCGATTGCAGTAAATCAAAGACGGTGTCCAATACATTTGGAAATATTAAATTTGAAATTACATTAATGTTGGATAATATTTTTCTAATTTGAAAGACTTGAGAAATGAACTGCAAGAAAAGTGTGTACGCTAATTTATATATCATTGATTGTTTTATTTTTAATAATTCGATTTGAAGCTAAAGATTTGTAAAATCGATCAATTTATTGCTAAATGTTCCCCAATCGAAATGTAAATTAGATTTTTGAGTAAACTACAAAAAAAGAGAAAAATTAAATATAATTAAAAGAAAATTCATTGCGAAATCCAGCGACACAGTGAGATATTGATCGGACTCATTCCGCCCCACTTTCCCTTTAATTTAGCGCTCCAATACGCCAATCTCTGAGATACAAATCGACATTTTCCTTTGATAAAAAAAAGAAGAAACATTCTTCGAAAAAAAGCTAAATGTATAAAGATTCGATTTCAAAGCAACAAATAAATAAGAATCAAAGAAAAAATCAGATAAAGCAATCAATAATTGCTCCACAATTTAAATCAACTATTGAATTAATCGATCAATAAATTAATAATTAATTGATAAATCAAAATTACACACAAATCACAACACACATTCATGAAAGCACATTTTCAAAAATTAAAAATCTAAATTAATCAATAATAAACTATTTTTATACAGAAAATTTCCAAACAAAAAAATATCTCTGTAAGTGACACGCAAATACAAATGTACAATTGGGAACGCCCCCCGACACACGAAGACACTCGCATCATTCCCTGCTCACAATAAGGCAAATACGATCAATTTGTTCAAAACTGCACAGAAAAATTTATCCAGTTTCCGAAAAAAAAATCGACAATCAAAATACTTAACATAATATAATTATATTTATATATCCATAGAAAATAAATGGCTTTATTCACAAGTGGCAGTCACAGACGCGGCTGCCATGCCTCTATCATCAATCATCAGTCAATCGACCATTATCAATATTGCTACACCATCATCACAGCTGCACGGGTTATATAATTTCTTTGTTTAATATTAATCTATTGGACAGATTATCACAATGTCTCACAGGCCGACCATGTCCACCAACAAACACTACCTGAAGGGACAACGATCAGTCAACTTGGACCAAGAAATTATTAATCAAATTAAATGAGCGTTTATTTATCGAATTAGTCCTTACTCACTCAATACGGCCCTTTCAACTTGGGTTAATCCCTCACGCACATTTTTTCGGAAAAAAATGAATATCTTTTAAATGTCATCAATAAATCAATTAAAAACCCTCAATAAAGTTGTCGAGAGTGCATTTTGAACGATAATTTTAGGATCCCAAAATCTTATATATAATGCTTCATATTTCACTCTCCCAGTAATTCTTACATTGAGTGCACAGAATTTTAAAGTTATGGATGCTTATTATTGATAAATAATTGAAAAAAGTAATAACAATAATCTTACAGATGTTCAACATCAAGATCAATCTGGTAACACTAATAAAAGTACCCTGTTTTATGGTTATAAGGTACCACTGCTTACTTGTGTGCCACATTATTAAAATTTTTTTAGACCATGAAATTTTATGTTTTTTTTCTTTGATGCCACTTTCTTCTAAGGTGCCTTATTATATGTTTTTATACTTTTTTAATTTTTTTTAATGTTTTTTTTAACTCTTCTGTAGTTCGAAAAGGTATGGTTGAGAAGAAGAATGGCAATTTTTAATCCAATATCACTTCACTCCTGGATATCGAACTGCAGAAGTCAAATGGAACCTTAATGGCCATGATTCTAGGTGGATTAACGAAAAAATTACAAGTTTTGGATATCAGTGTCAACAAATCATTTAAAGCTCATTTACGTCGAAATTGGGAAAATTGGATGATTAATGGTTATGAGCAATATACGAAATCAGAAAATTTGAAGAGAGCTTCATACGAAGAGATTTGTCAATGGATATCAGAGTCATGGGATTTAGTTCCAGTTTCTGCCATCAAAAATGGCTTCAAGAAGACCACAATCAATTTTTATCCGAATGAACACGAAGACGTTGAAGATGGAGTTATTGAGGAAAGCGATGAAGAATCTGTAGAATCTAAAGATGAGGTAGATGAAGATCAAGGTATTCGTGAGTAGCTCATTGATATTTTGTTGGATGAAAATAATTTTGGTAGCGAAGATGAAGATTATGATGATTAAAAATATAATTAAAAAAGATGGAATTATTTTTTAATTTTTGTTTCGTTTTACTAAGGTGCCACCATATAACCATAAAACAGGGTAGTTTAGAACTAGAACCTTATTCGGAAGGTTTTAAAACATTTTAAAAATTCTATTTTAAAAGCAGTAGATAATACTATAAACTTAAAAATAATTTCCTATAATCAAACAAATGAAGGTATGTTTAGTAATAAATCTTCAACACCGTTAGGATTGTGTTCGAATCTCACTTACCAATATACATGTAATGAGTGTAATGCCACATACATAGGAGAGGATCACATATACCTTCTGGTTCCTGTATCGACCTTCTTCCTGTATACGCCTGAGTATACTAATGGCCTGTAATGTGCCTCTTTTCGGTCTAAAACAAAATTGCCAGGGATCTAGTCTTTCATTCATCACCGGTAACTTCTTACCAGTAACTTCAAAGAGAAAGATATACCCCAATAGTTGTTCGCGTCGGATCTTGTACCTTTTCCTTTGAATAATGTCACCACTTTAGCACTCCTCCAAGCCGGTGGAAATTCATGAACACCGTTCCATATCAGTTCAAAATCAAGCTTCAGTTTGTCAGCGAGTGGTTGCCAACCCCACTTCAGAACTTCAGCAATCACCTTCCCATTACTCAGCTGCGATATAACAAGCTTTATTTCAGCAACGTCAGGAGAGTCAAGACTAACGCAGCATTCTCCAGGGTATCGAGTCATATCTGCCCACTGGACGAGCGGGCGAGCTTCGAAAAGCTTTTGATAGTGACCAGCCATGAGCTCATTGGACACAGAAGGTACCGATGTAAACAGCGTGTGTACCTTTGTATCCGGATTCCCTAAGATTCGCAGTTCAAGATTGTCCGTTCCATTTTTCTTGAAATTACCGGCGTTTATGAAATTAAGTGTGTTTATACAGCCAGAAGTCTTCAGTATCACGGAACAAAGGAACATGACTGGTCATTTCTCAGAGGGAAGCCGAAGCGTGCCCGTACATTGAAAGCTCGCACTCTTGCATCTACAGCCGTTCAAATGGTTTATATCCGATACAGAAGCACTACCCTGTTCACTACATGATTCACTACCCTGTGCGCTAATGCTGAGTATTATTTGTAATATACAGTTATCCGTAACAGTCGGGGGAGGCTTACTCAGACTTTGGGTCCTCACTGTAGGAGAATCCAGGAACAAAGTCTTAAGGAAAGTGGAAGTAATATTGTTTGACATAGTAAACATTGTAAAGGGGACATAAATCTCTATAACATTAAAATTCTGTGCACTAAATTTAAGAATTATTGGGAGAGAGTGACATGTGAAGCGTTATATATAAGATCTTTGAATCCTAAATTAAAGTTTAAAATGCACTCTCGACAACTTTATTGAGGGTTTTTAAATGATTTATTGATTACACAATAATTGCCTGCAGTATTTAAGTACATTATTTTTAAAAAAATCAGTTGCTCTGAAGATGATGAATAATCCGTCGAAATTAATAAACGATTTTAAATGGCTTTCGAATTTTGATTTTAATGAATTGCCAATTTTTTTCAAATTTATTTACAATCTTTTAAATGATTGCTATGTTAATTTAGTAATTTACAGATGCCTTTTGCTTCGAAACTTAATAAGATAGTACAATAATCACAGTGTATTAAAATAATTCATTGAACGAGATGAATACCAGAAGAGGGGCTGATAAGCCTCAGACGTAACAGACGGTTAGCCTCTTGTATCTGGCATAAGGCCACACAGTTGTTTGTCGGAGGTGTAGATAGGCATCAGCATTGAATGGACCAACCCTTTAACGGTTTTGTCAGTTTAGCGCGAAAGAATTAACTCGTCAGTGCACGTTAACTTAGAACACCTACGCTAGAGATATATACAAACATTTGTTCAATAACCGAATGAGTGTACCAATTATTGTTAAATAGGTGGGACATTTCACAGTTTATCCGAATTTATTGCTATATAGTGTAACAATTACACTAATGACACCTTCGTTCGTGACATTTGTTATAGTAATATTGATTATTGCTTCAATTAACTCAATAATACCCTCATTTTAAGGAGACAATGCCTAACTCTATGGTCGGCACTTAGCAGGTTGACTAAATAATATATTATCGACTTTTATTTTTGCACCAAAATGTTATATTGTTTTTATGATTTTTAACTAAAGAAAAATATTACTAATGTCAAATAGTCAAAAATGTCAAAAAAATGCAAAGGTAATGGTACAGAGAGTGTTCTGAATGGGTTTAACTTTGCAGTTGTTTTTCCTGCACGGCGGTGCACTGTTTAAACCACTCATACGCTACATGGCTTGCTCTTTTGAACATGTCCTGTGGTATTTCTTTAATACTGCACTCGATCTTGTCTCGGAGCTTAGCAATGGTAACAGGCCTTGTGGGGTACACGTGCTCCTTCAGGTAGCCCAGAAGTAATTACACACAGTTAAGTCAGGCGAACGAGAGAGCTACTCCATTGGACCACCTCTACCGATCCACTGCCCGCTGAGTACTGAAATTGCGTAATGGGCAGGAGCCCCGTCATGCTGGACGGTAAGCCTTTTGTATCTGGCATAAGCCCACACAGTTGTTTGCAGCAGATGTAGATAGGCATCAGCATTGAATGGACCATCAAAGAAGTAAGATTTAACAATTTAACGACCAGCACGGTTTTCGGTCAATTTTATTCTCTTTCGGCGAAGTCGTTGTGCAAACAGAACCGCCTCGATGCGGGCTATTCAGATTGATCACATCCTTACGTGGAGTCGCTCTGGTTTCCCGCAATTTCACATTTCGATCATAGCGTGACCGACAAACAAAGAAACAAACAAACACCATTTTAGACATATATTATTTATATATTATGTTAACATCTAATCTTTTAGTTGTTTGGTTTGTTATTTTTCAAGTTGAGTAAGACTTTTTCAAGTTTTTGCAACTTAGTTTTGCAATTAAATATTCTGTACATTTTATATCATCTTTCAATAGTAAATTTAGAATCAACAATGTGTTTTCTAAGGACAAGTCAATATACCAAAACTTATAAATACAATATTATATTTGGGAGAAAAATATTTCAATCGGAATATTCGTATCCTTTGTCTTCAACTCCCCTTCATAATACCACAAAAATTATTTATAATAGAGGTACAAAATTTTAAAGATAAATAGCTTTGAAAACAGGCATATTGTTTCTTTTGTTAGCTAAGACTTAAATTTGTCATCTGTTTTATTTACAATTGTAAATAATTAATGGAAATAAAAACAATCTTTAAGAATGAAGACTAAAATTAGTGAAGATATAATTAAAAACAGCAATTATCGTTCAAATTTAATTTAATAAATATTTCAATGATAAAAATATCAATTCTAAGATTGTTTTATGCAAAACAAAATTCATCCATGTCAATTAATATATATTGAAATATATTCCTTAAAGTGGCCACCATAGTCGATATAAATATATGCATATACGGAAGCAAAACTGTCAACCGTAAAACGTGTGAACGATAATTTGAAACTTTTGAAAAATAATTTTGTTAAAGCTTTTTTAAGAAGTCGATTACTGTGCATGTTCCGAAACTTCGTTTTCCATCATCGGCAATTATAATGGATTAGAATGCACTGTGTAAGATAATAAAATGTTAATTAATGAAATTTTATCAGTAAATATTAATTTGTTTAGGGTTTTATTGGATATCAACGGCAAATTTTTTTGCATTTATTTTAATTACATATTTTAATAATAGAGACGGCCTTACTTTGCCTATTTTAAATATTAATTCTTGCAAATATCAAACTGAATTATACAGAAAATAACATACAAAGTTCTTTCTGCAACTTCACAGAGCTTTTGTGAGGAAATATATCGTCAATATCCCCTAAGTGACAATTTTTACATTTTCATTTTAATGCTTGAAACGGTAGAGAAAAACAATGTTCTCATGATGTAAAAGTTTCATACGCACAGACTGAGACAATGGCATCAAACTTCATTACTTTTAAAGATTACTTTTGAAGTTTAACAGTTTTTTATTGATTTCTAACAAATCTGTATATTTGTACTTACGAGGTATTGACTCAAAGGCGACGATATAGAGATTTTATGATAAAGAGTTTGGAATTTGTCCTTCAATTTCAAAATCCCAGATCATGGTTATAATATTCTTAAAGGACGCTTGAAGGACAATATGTACACAAAACAACAGATAGATCACAACATTAAGGTTACATTCGACAAATTATGTATATGTTAAAAATAAAATTTAAAGGAAGAAATCATTAAAGTTAATAATCAAAATACTATATGCTGAAGGATTTAAAGCATTTAAGCATCCTCTGAAATCAATCGAAAATGATTTGTGAATTGCACGCTAATCTGGTTTATAAATCACGGATGTAGAAACTCGTACATTGGAGAGACAAATCTTCATCTCAAAACCCGGATTAGTGAGCATTCACAATCAAGTCGATCGAGTAAGGTTGTTGACCATTGGTTACCTTGTAAAAATAGAACCCCTTCTGTTTCACAACATGATTTTTCTATTTAACAGAAAGACTTTGATTCACATTGTGAGAGATAGTTCTGAGTCATTATTGATAGACACTATAACCCATTAATTAATATTCAAAATGGCAAAGTAAAGGCCGTCTAAATTATTATTCTTTAAGTAAAAACATTATTTTTCCAATATATATACTGTAGAACCTGCATATTAAGACCACAATCGGGGTTCAGTGTAGCCGGTCTTAATACACAGGTGATCGGATTAGACAGCTTATATTGTTGGATTATTAAGACACGAGCAAAATAAAGGTGTTTACATTTTAAAACTAAAAACTGTGAAAAAGTAACCACGTAAAACTTTATGAATATTGAAAGAGAAACAACATTTATTTATTTCAACATTTATTTATTACGCTCTTTTCACGAAAGAGTTTTAAGGTAAATTATCTACCATGCATTTTTGTTGGAAGAGAAAGAGACAAACAACAGAAACAGGGGAGAACAGTCTTGTTTATTATATTCACCCTCTTTATACTACAACGAGCAGGGTTCCCACATATTTTAAAAACTTTCTCATAATCACGACACACCTTAACAACGAAGTCCCATGTACACATATGTCTGTTATGATATATACGTAAATTTTTAACATTTTTTAACAATAAAATTATTTTGTTTATTAATAAAATATAAAATCTTTACTATTAGGTTGGTCGAAAAATAATGGCGGTTTTGGGATACAAATTTCAAAGACGTGCAAATTCACAGAAACAAAAGTTTATTAATCAAAGAATGAACCGTTGGCATCAATACATTTTTTCCAACGAGAAACAAGTTGTTTTATTCCATCAGCATAAAATGCATCGGTTCTCGAAGCGGCGAATTCTTGGAAGGCATTTTGAGCATCATTTTGGTTTTTGAAAATTTTTTCACGTAGGA
>MQRK01167072.1:7297-22173 GCA_001938485.1 Girardia tigrina | reverse complement strand
GTCGCTCCTTGAATAGCGTCGGGCGAATCGACTTGGGCATCTCTTTAGTCGAATATTTCAATCGCAAATATTTCACTTTCAAATCGATCATGCGAATCGCTCTCTCAATCGAAACAATCAAATCATCGTGTCACGACCCACTCGTTCGTAGCAATTCTGAACGCTCAGAGCCCCCAGTGACTATTAAGGGTCAGTCACAACCCGATTTCGGTTTATGTTACTTGTATGCTAATTCTTAATACTCATTTATGTACTATATCTATTTGTGGGTCGGACGCCTCGTCTCCCTCGACATCTGCCTGGCAGTGCCGAGTTTGAAGGGCCTGCGGGTTCGGATAAAGATGGGATGGGCTATGGGCTTCCCACTTAGCGGAGTGTCGCTCAGGGATGATTTATATTTTATTTGTGTGTGGTATGAGACTTACGGCAATGTTGTGTCCGCGTGTGAACTTAAGACATCTGTTTGTTATGTTTTATTAACTTTCGGCATTGTGTATGTCATTATGCAACTGAAGGAAGCATTGTATTAACGTACATCGTATAGGAGTTATCATTAATTATGGTTATTCATCATTATATTATTAGAAGATCGATAATCAACAGCAGCTTCAACTAATTCTACTCTGAATCTACCGTTTCTATCAATCAATTTATATACTCGGCCCAATATATTATGAGTCTGTAAGTTACTCAATTCATGAACTTCTTATAGTATATTTTTAGGCCTAGCTATTAAAATTCGTATCTATTTCAAATAATAAAATTAAAATAAACTAATTGTCGTATAAAACCAAATTGACGCTACTCATTATACATAATCAGAAAATTATCGCTAAAAAAATAATCGCTTTCCTAATTCTAAACTATAAATTTAAAACAATTCGTTAGTGCTTTAATTTATACATTCTATTTCTAACTATTTGGTTGAAAATACTAATTCGAAATTCTTATAAAATTCACAGAATAAAAAAAAGGTTGAGTATTACCTATAATTTACTCAGTAAAAAAATTAAATCATCAAAATTTCCTAAAGTAAATCTTTTCTCACAAAAGAAAAATATTCAAGTTAACAATTAATATAGAACCATAAAAATTCGAATAAAAATTACATTTGTTTTATTATATCAATTGGGTATATATTTTATGTCGGGAAAACAAATCGGATAGTCATCTATTGATCACCCGGCGTAAACCGGCATTCTCTGAGGTTAGCGCGTTCGATAGGAACGCACTAATGGTTCCACCCCGTCGATGCACGGGTCGATGTAGTGACCTTCCTCAAATTCATGTTCCGATATCGACCTGATGTCGATGATTATGGGAAGCAGTGACTCCCCGTCGCTCTCTTGCAACGCATCTATCAATAATGAAGCCTGGGACATCGAGGGGACAACGACGGTGACGACGGTCGCTCAACTACGGGTTCTAAAAGGTAAATTATTTCGCAAAATCTATTTAAAATCAACTCGTCTACTCCTGTTTGTCATTATATAAAATTAAATATAAGTTATTCTGAATTAAAGTCGATACAATGTATACATATATTTAAATAATATATAAACAAAATTACGTTTAAAATTTTCTATTTTCGTAATCGGCTTTCCGAAGGAATACTCTTTGATCACTTAGATGCAAATTTGTTTGTAGTATGATAACTGGGTCCGTTGGATTTATCTTCGAAGTCGTCCGCGAAATGCTTGTTTAAAATTATTTATTTTCTATGCTCGTTGTTAACGTTGACTTGAATTGTACTATATATTGCGGTGCGTTAATTGTGAAAATTGCTTGTTTTCTATTGTCGCTGTTGTGTTGTCAGTTTATGTCTCGAAACTGTTTCTTTTATATTTACAGAACGACACACAGGCCCCGGACTCCGCCAATAGCTGGATCGGTCTGTTTTTTTCAGATCTTCAATTGGATGGCTGGGTATGTATGTCTTTTAAACTTTTTTAAAATTTTAACATTATAAATATTATAGAATCGACTGCCCGTGTGCTGACCTACATATGCATGTCCTGAATCTGTGTGCGGTCAAGTAAGGACAGTGTTCCTAATTTTAGAATCGAGGGTTGATTCAGCGTAAGTTTTTTAATTAGTCTTTGTTTTTAATTAATATTTCTTTGTTTTTTCTTAGGGCGTATCTTTTCTCGGAGAGCAGTCGCAAATTTGCGGGCGGTCCACAAGGCTTGATCTCGTCGAGACCTTTCGTTGAAGGGTCGGCTGGCCTTCTAGGTCCACCGAGTTGTCCTGGAGGTGATTTATTTGTTTTTATCGAAATTTTAATTATTTATTTTATTTCAGGGTCGTCTATTCTGCCTAGAACGCCACAGAAGGCGCTGGAAGGGTTCCGCGACTTCTCACCCACACAAACGTTAATTATCGTAACTGCTTTTTATATATATATTTTTTTGAATATATGTATTTTGTTAAACTTTGTGTGTTTTTGCTGGCATTATATGTTGTGCTAATTCTTTTTTTTTGGACCGTAACAATCGGATTTGGTTGCAATTATTTTGTCGAGAATCAAACTCAAATCCGAATCGAATTCATTAATGTATTTTGATATTTCAATGAAATTATCGTATGTTGAGTCTGATAAAATAGTGTCGAGATTCATATCGATCGATTTATTAGGCATCTCAGGGATGATGATGAACGAGTGTCTCGTGTATCCCGGTGATGCGATCTTTCGGAAGATCGATCTCGACTGATTTACCAAAATATTACCAAATGAACGAAATGTATATCGAATCATTTGTATTTGAATTTTATTGTTATCAGTTAGACAATTGTTATGGGAATCGGTCTCATCGCTTTTCACGATTGTCGACAGTTTATAATTAATGAATTAATTTAATCGATTATCAATTTGCCGAAACCAAGTAACGAAATGAGATAAAAAAATCTTTATTTACAATTAAAAATATCTAGCCCAAAAATTATAAAAATAATCGATTTAAACAATCGAATTTTTATACAAATCATTCCAACCAAATTTACATTTAAATCAGTCAATACGAATAATTCTGGATATTGTTATTGTCAATTTGCAAGAAAGTCTATTTTCAAGTTTTGGAGAATTTATTTTCGCAGACCAATATATAAAAAAATCATTTTATTTTGTTTGAGGATTTTTGTAATTATAAATAAGAAATATCGGATTTTAATATATATTTAATATTTATAAATACTGATTAAAATTTTGTGTCACTACACTCTGACTTTTCCCAAATATGGCCACATTCACGCCTGCGGCCTTGTTTTACTGTAAAATCTGAGAAAGAGGATGTATTAAAGCCAGAAGAAGATAATACGAACTGAATATGTGTATTTTGTATGTCCCCTTAATATTCCTGCATTCCATTGACAATAGAAGGGCAATTCTTCTTGACAGATGTTTTTCAATCAAACGTTCTCCCACATTTTCAATAAAAAGCCATCTTCTATGGTTCTTTTTGATATTGCAATGGGGAACAACATCAGTAAAGAGCACAAATAAATTTTAATTTTCAATTCCAAATTTTGTTAAACTAAATATTATTTTGTTTGAAATTAATAATTTTACCAAAAGAATTATTTTAAAAATTTTTCTACATAAAATTTTATCAAAAGTGTTTATATATATTTTTCGAAACCCTAACAGTATGCCTGTCTGAGATCGATAAAATATTATTCCACTTTTAGTTATAGCACAACAAACAGAAATATTTCTACTTCTTATATCAAAAACCGTAAGTGAAGCTCTAATTCCAATAAGAGAACGACCTCTTGCTTCTCATAGATACATTAAATCCAATTTCATCCAAAAAAATGATGTTACTGGGATCATGATATAAGGTAATGTTTCTAAACAGGTCAGCATATTGAAAGTGTTGAGTATGTAAAATATAAATATATAAAATTAATATTGTTTTAATTAAATAGGTATAATAAAAAATTATTTACCTTTTTATCATATTAAATATAAAATATGTATAAATAATCAAATTAAGATTTAATAAGAAAATAAATAAATAAAATTAGTTTGAGAAATATTTTCATTAAAAGAACAAACAGATTATTTTAAAAAATAAATAAAATTAAATTAAATCACAAAGAACAGTATAAAAAAGAAGAAGGTTTTAAGAAAGAACGAACAAGTCTGAGAAGAAGATAAATCTTAATTATATTTACGAGGTCGAATCCAAGAGTCCAAAGAAAGAAAATTTGCTAATTAGAATAAGTAATCTGAGAATCCGCATAAATTATCTCCAATTGAGATAAATAAATCGACGAGCCTTAGTATAAAAGCTCCTGATCGATTCAATAACGGGAGACGAACGTCGAGACAAGTTTAATTGACAAGAACTTTTTCTAAAAGTTAGATCAGCAAAGTACGAATCGGCAATTAATCATATAAATTATATATTTTTTTAATTATATCTTTATATAACTCTAAAATCAAAGGGGTAGAAGAAGTCTCTTCTCTCTTTTTATCTAAACTCTAAATTCATCTATAAGTTAAGTCACTAAAAGAATTCTCCTTGTATAACATTGTGAATATTAATAAATATTTTTATAATCAAATCTTATTGTTTTACCTTTCTGTTCGAATTTATAAATTCACCTAGATATTCCAACAATTTTGGCGCCCAACGTGTGGCTCGATTTTGAAAAATATTAATTATTTGGAAAAATCCGAAAACCACGTTTGTTGGAATATCAGTGTGAATATATAGGTTTAAAGCCGTAAGACACGCATTAAATATAGTAATTAAGTCATAATTTCGAATAGTGTTTTATTTTTGAGTACAAGCAGAGGGTAAGCATCCCATATAGTGTAATTTATATAAATAAACAGTAAAGATAGACACTACACGTACAATTATTACACGAAGTATAACTCGAAACATGTCAGATACTGAGAATAAAATTAAAAGACCGCAGGTGAGGTCATTAGATTTTCTGCCGTTGGAGCCATTTTCAGGAAAGCCTGAAGAGTTTGATAGATATTTTAAGGATTATAAGAGTTAGGCAAACGCGAGCGGTTGGGAAGAAACCGAAATGACGCATAGATTGCATCTTTATTTAAAAGGATATACCCTAAAAGCTTTTAATGCGTTAGAACCAATGGCGACTATCGATAAAATCATTGAAAAGTTTAGGCCTATTATAGTTGTAGAGGTCGAACTAGGAAAGATTTACTCCCATCATTTTAGAAATAGAAAACAAAGACAAGATGAAAACGTTACAGAATATTGTTTCACGTTAAGAGAATTAGCCGAAAAAGCATTTGGAAGAGATACAAAGGTAGGAGCAATAATTACTGATCAATTTTTAAATGGCATCCATGGTTATATTAGAGATGCTCTGGTTTTAGCAGAATATAAGGATTTTGATGAATTAATACAAAAGGCCTGGCAAGTCGAATCGAATAATTTGAATAGAATTAAGCCCATAGAAATTGGAGCAACAGGCCAAATATTTAAAAATGCAGACTCTAGAAATAATCAACAGTCCGGTATTAATTCCTCAAATCGATATAATAATAATAATAATAATAGAAATAATTCATACCAGAATGGTAGAAATAATTATAGAGGAAATAATCGAGGAAACAATAGAAACAATAATGGTTATAATGTAAATAATAACGGATATAATAGAAATAATAATAATGGCAATAATGGAAATAATAGCGGATATAATAAAAATAGTAATAATGGGAACAATAATGAACACAATGAAAATAATAATGGATATAATGGGAATAGTAATAGAAATAATGGGAACAGAAATAATAATAATAATAACGGGATTAATAATCAGAGAAATAATGGATATGAAAATAATAATAATAATGATAACAGATACAACGACAATAGTAACAGAGGAAAAAATAATCAAAATCGAGGATTTAATAATAATAATAATAGAGGTAGAGCTAAAGTAAATCAAAATGGCGATATCCAATGTTATAGTTGTGGACAATATGGGCATGTTGTAAGAACTTGTAAGCAAAATACTGGGAGTTTTCAAAATAAACCTGTCTATTGGGTTGAGATCGAAGAGTCGGATAATTTAAGAGAACAAGCAGCTCAAATTGAGAAGGAAAGATTAACTGCAAGTTATATCCCAATGGGATTATTGGAATTTGACGAAATTGGCGAATTACGAGAAGAAATTGAAATATTAAAAATCCGACTAAAAAGAGAAAAGGAACTTCAGATCGGAGCGATCGAAGGTAGAGCTACAAATGAGATAATTAAGGAATTAAAATTAAATTTGCAAACAAAGGTCCCAGATGAAAATAGAATAAAAGAAATACTGTTCGAACTATATGAAGTTAAAGATACGGGTGAAATAGAGCCCGCCCTATCTATATTACGAAAAGAAATGTCGAGAATCTCTAGTTACAGAGGAAATATATTGAAAATATTAGAAAAATATGGGCAATACATTATTGCAAATAAAAATTTACAGAAACCTCTAGAACTGTCCATAGTGACAAATGATAAAAATCCTCAAACGACGGAAATATTGAAGATACATAAGGTACACCCTTGTGTTAAAGCAAATAAAATAATTAATAAAGTTAAAAGAATATGGCAAAACCCGTTAAAGGATACTGATGAAATATTATTGTATTATAACAATTATCAAATAAATAAAATGCAACATTTAATATGTGCAGGACTAACTTTCGAGGGAGAAAATGTTTTAAAGGCCGTAGCCGTTTTGGATAAGACTAAATTAAAGGGGAAGACTATTCCTCAGGTAGCAACTGATATAGATGAAGACAAAATTGAAGAAAGCTCGGATGAAGAAGCAACTCAAACTGCTAATGAAGAAATTACAGATGTGGCAAGCAATTAGAAAAATTGTGGCAAGATGCGGATCAACCCATCGATGAAGATAATTGTAGAGAACTGCTCCCAAATAATCAGAAAATAAGTGATAATTTCAAGGAAATATCATCAAAGATAGCTGAAGCTGCAATGTCGACAAGAAGGCAAAGAGGGAGACCAAAGAAATATGAAAATGATCCACAATTACCAATAAAGGACTCAAAAAGTCAATCTTTAGCAAAATCACTCCTCCAAATAGTAAAAGGAGGAGATCCGGGTGAAACAAAAACACTGAAATAGAAAATTTTGTTCATTGTTTATTAAAAGAAGTCGTAAAAGGAGACTACAATTTCGCGTTGATGAAACATGAAGGTATAAAAAGTATGATAAAAATAGCCCAAAAAATAAAGAATGATGTATATCATGTAATTAAAGAAAACGAACGCAGTATAAATGATGGAGAGGTATTACGAAATTTACTGGGTGTGACACCCGATAAAAATCGAATAATTACCGCTCTAGTGTTTATTGTTATAAGAACACATGAGAAAATTATATTTCATTCTATTGGACAGGATACCTATATAGGACTGGCAGTTTCATTAATTGAAAGTTGGATAAACCCTTGGATACAATCTCGGGGTGAATGGAAGAATGCCCTTCGAGAAACTGATGAAATAGAAGAAGAAGAGTCTGATACTGAAATTTTTAAAGAATTTAAGAAGATGATAAAGCAAAAAAAGGGTGTAAAAGATAAGACAAATTGGTCTGTAATCATGATGATGGTAATGATAATGTTTCAAGTAATAAAAGGGGCTGAAGGAATCACAGCATATGATTGTTCAAGGCCAAAATTTTGTCAAAAATATTCACTCCTAGATGTGGAGGAATGTCCGGAAGCAAGCCCGATAAATATAGAAGAAGCTCCAGAACAAACAATGAATATATATCAAGAATCAGATTTTGTTTTTCTGGAAGCAAAAGAATGTAAAGTAAGTTATTTAGAAACAGCGTTCAGATGTGCTTATAAGTCAATGCCGTAAAAGCTACATATTTTCCAGAAATAACAAAGTTGACAGATAAACAATGTGAAGAAGCATTTTTAACTGGGAAAATAAAACTGGATAAGGACTATCCGAATATCGAATTAGAAGCAAAAACAGGAGTAATAATTAAACAAAGTGTTGGAGTCACCGGTTGGGTTACACCAGAAGGAAATTGTGAAGGTGCATGGCATAGTCTCTGGGGAAGAAAAACTACAGGAGATTTAGTAGTAAGAAGACAATATAAAACTGAATTAAGAAAATTTCAAGCCGCATTCGATATTGTCACTCGAAAAATGATGACACACCCATTTTGTCTAGCAGAAGATGGAAGTTGTGATACGGGTGAATCGATAATAATTTATAAGTTGGATAAAAAAGAATGTCCACTAACTCTACTGAAAACAATACAGTTTAAAGTTTTCCAAGGAACAGTATTCGATGAAAATATAAATGAAAACATGAGAGACAAAAAAAGAAAGAAAACGCTACAAAAGAAGAAAAATATGCCAACAATATACATGTCAATAAAAAAGGAAGAAATGATGAAGTTTATTAAAAAGGGCACAGCAATAAATTGCTGGAAAGCAGTAATTGAAAGTAATTATAAAGGAATATACCTATCCACAGAAGTAATCAAAGAATCAAGAGATAAAATAAATAAAGTAGATGTGAAAACTTTATCCTATATGCACAATAAGATTGATTATTTATATCATAGTACACTGATGACAATACAACGATTATATTATGAGACAATCAGAGCCGATTGTCAAATAAATCGACAAATGTTACAGTTAAAAATTGCATCAGCAAGTGTTAATCCAGAACTAATAACACCAATCATTAACATTCTTCATTAACATTATTTAATGAGAAAGGTACATTCACTCGAGTTATTGGAGAAACTTTACAAATCTTTAGCTCCAAGGCAGTGCAAGTTACATTAGCTACAATTAATAAGTGTACAAATGAACTACCGGAAGAATATCAAGGAGTTCAAGTTTTTCTTTTACCTATTACAAGAATTTTAACTGATCGAAAATTTCAACCAAAAGTAATAGAAAAATGCACCAATATTTTAGACCCAATGTATCAATTAGATGAGGATAGATGGATTACCGTCTCGGATAGAAAAGTAGCCGCATCACCAGAGAAATTAGAAATGACAGCTACAGACCGAAAATTACAATTCCAAACCTTTGAAGACTTAGAAAAAGGAGGACTATATTCGCAGGAAGAATTAGAGGATGCAAGAAGACAAATGTTATTTCCAATCCAAGTGCAAAAGGTTGTACAAATAATCGTGGATACTGTAACCGGAGGAAAATTATCTAAAAAACCGGATTTTGAATTATTATTATCGCCTGATCATTTCAAGAAAGCTGCGATGACCACATTGAAAAAGTTATTGGGAAATTTTCAAGTACTAGGAAATATCTTTTCGGGATTTCTTGGAATTTTTTATATCGTGATGGCTATAAAATTATTATGTTCAGCTTTTTTGTCATTCAAACAGTTACACACCGCGTTCGGAAGAACATGGAAACTACTCACATGTTTCTGTCCATTTTTTGCTAAATATTTAATCACAACTAAGAACAATAAGGATATAAAAGGTTTAATAAAACATAAACAAACGGTGACAACAATTCCTGTGGAAGGGTCAGGTCACTCCTCAAATAACAAAGTGTATGAATTATTGCCAGATAAATCCGTTGAGGATGGAGCATATAAACAACCAAAGGAAATGTTACAAAATATTCAAGCTGAGATGTGGAGAAAGGAACAAAACCATTTTTCATTTACCCAATAGCAGTTATTGAGGAGATAAATGCCTTAAATAATGACGGAACGCAAGAAAGACCAACTGCTCAAATTCGAGTTGATAAAAAGAAAATAATAGCCTTGATTGACACAGGAGCAGCTGCATCACTTATAAAAATGAAATTTTTATCAAAAGAACGACAGGAGAATATTGAACAAAATAGTCAAAATTTGACATCCTTAACCAGTCATACCTTAAATACAGAAGGTAGAATAACTCTCCCTGTTCAAATAGCGGATCAAGAAATTCAGACTGAATTCTACGTTATAAAACAATTCCCGCTTGATTGTCTATTAGGAATGAATTTTCTAACTCAGCTAAAGGGATATTCAATAGATCTTCAAAACAATCAATTAATTAACCAAAAACGTAAGATAAAAATTTCGAAAGAAGGACAAGTTACGATTGGGAGAGAATTAATAATTCCTCCCAGGAGAGAAATGTACTCAATTGAAAATGTAGAAATAGAAGATAATAAAGGAGATTACATATTCATTCCGAAAGATATGCGTGATCGAGAAATTGAAATTGCATCTTGTGTAGTAAGACCTAGTGATGGAAAGGTACCTGTACGATTAGCAAACTTCTCCAATAAAGCAAAAAGATTTAGAACTGGAACGGTTATCGGCAAGATTTAAAAAGCTGAATTAGAAATAAATGCACTAAATATCACAGAAAATGACACAAAACCAGAAGTTAAATCTTACACCACGTTATTAAAGAATAACGATTATCTAACAAGTCAACAAAAAGCAGAATTGTCAAAAATACTGGAGGAATATAGTGATGTTATGGCGACTCATGAATTTGACTTAGGAGACGTACGAATAGTAGAACATGCTATCGTAACTACAAATGAGAAACCGATCTCTCAAAGAGCATATTCCGCTCCACCAAAAATACAAGAAGAAATAAAAAGGCAGACGAAACAATTATTAGAAGAAAAGATCATTCGAGCTAGTGTATCGCCATGGGCATCACCAATAGTTCCAGTTAAGAAAAATGATGGTGAGATATGAATGTGTATTGATTATCGAGCGTTACATGCTGTTACAAAAAGAGACACCTATCCTTTACCAAGACCCCAAGAAATGTTTGATAAATTAGGGGGTTGCAAGTACTTCACCAAGTTAGACGCGAATAAAGGTTTATATCAAATAAAGGTGAAGACGAAGATATCGAGAAAACCGCATTCACAACAGGAGAAGGATTATATGAATTTGTATAGATGCCATTCGGATTAACGAATGCACCAGCTACATTTCAACGAGGAATGAATAAAATGTTAATGGATAAAAAATATGCCAAAGTATATATTGATGATGTAATAATATATTCAAAAACGTTTGATGAACATAAAATACATGTAGCAGACGTATTGGCTGAATTTAGAAAAGCGGGAATAAAAATAAAGCCTACAAATGTGAATGGGCATGACCTCAAGTATTATTTTTAGGTCATATAGTATCTGGACTTGGAGTAGCACCCGATCCAGAAAAATTGATACGAGTTAAAGAATTTCCTGTACCAAAAAGTATCAGAGAAGTACAATGTTTTCTTGGATTGGCAGGATATTATGGGCGATTTCAAAAAGATTATTCAAAAATGGCCATCCCTCTGACAGATTTAACAAAAGTACCTAAAGATATGACAAAAAACGAAATTAGAAAATTATTTAAATGGACAGATGAATGTCAAAGTGCATTCGATAAGTTAAAAAATAATCTAATAACCGCACCAGTTTTACGTTATCCTGATTTTACAAAACCTTTTCTTTTAATGACAGACGCAAGTGGAGGAGCTCTAGGCGCTGTCGTAGGCCAAGAGGATGACGAAGGACGAGATTATGTTGTAGCATACGCCAGTCGAATTCTGAAAGGAGCAGAAACTCGCTACTCAACTATAGAAAGGGAATGTTTAACAATTGTGTTTGGTGTAACACACTTTAGACAATATTTATATTGTGCAGAAATTATCTTGAAAACGGATCACAAACCTCTTGAGAGTCTAATGAAGAATAAGAATGCATCAAGTCGATTAATTGGTTTGGCAATGCTATTGCAAGATTGGGATATAAAAATAAAGTATAGAGCAGGAAAGGCAAATGCAAATGCGGATGCATTGTCTAGAGTTCCCGTTGCCCTAATAAAAAACCAGACAGTAAAAAGCAAGGATGCAATTAGTCAAATGGTTGAAATAGCAGCTATGAACGTGAGCATAAATATGAATTTACAAAATTGGAAAGAAAACGATAACAAACTTAAAGAATTAAAAGAAAAATTAATGGAGCAACAAATAAAACAATATAAAGTCGTAAATAATATATTAAAATATCTGGATGGAGACAAATAACTAATCGTCATTCCTGACTCACAAAAGGAAAATATAATGATGCAATATCATGATGGAGCTTTAGGAGGACACATCTGGTTACGTAAAACATTTAACAGAATCAGAGAAAAGTATTATTGGGAAGGCATGAGATCTGACATTGAATCATGGATACAATAATGCGCAATTTGCGCAACTCGGAAAAATACGGGCAACCAAAGGAAGGTTTCCTTAAAACCAATGCCAGTACCTACAGCTCCATTTGAATTATGTGCAATGGATATTGTTGGACCATTGCCAGAAACAGTAAACGGTAACAAATATATTTTAGTTTTCGTAGATCATTTTTCGAAGTTTACTGAAGCCTTTGCAATGCCAGACCAAAAAGTAGAAACACTTGCACCAATATTTGTTGAGCGCATAATATTCAAATATGGACCACCCAAAAAAAATCTAACTGATAGAGGACAAAATTTTATGAGTAGTATTATGAACCAAATAAATCAAATTTTTGACATTCTGAAACTTAATACTACATATTATCATCCGGAAACTAATGGGTTGGTCGAAAGTATGAACGGTACATTTTTAAATAGAATGGCATGTCTAACAAATCAAAAACAATGCGATTGGGATACTTTTATTCCATATGTATTATTCGTGATAAATAATACGAAAACGGAAGCAACAGGCTACAAACCAAGTTATCTTTTATATTTACGAGATATTATAATGCCAATTGACTTGGACTTTAATCCACAGTCGACACAATTAATGGAAGTTCCAGACTTCGTCAATCTAATGATAGAAAAATTAAATATTGTATATAAACAAGTTGGTTTGCGGATAAAATATAACCAGGAAAAATATAAAGATCAGTATGATAAAAAGACAAAACCACATTCCTTTAAAGTAGGGGACCAAGTGAGAATATTCGCCCCCGAACCTAAAAAAGGTTTAACTCCAAAATTAGCAAGACTGTATAAAGGTCCAGATGAGGTTGTCAGAGTGACACCCACAAATTTATTTATCATAAAAAATAAAAATGCTGATCCGACAGTTGTACACGTTAATAGATGCAAAATAGCAGAAAATGAGCCAACAAAAAGGTATAATCTTAGATCACAAACTCAACACGAAATAGCAGTAATAGAAAAAGAATTAACAGATAATAATGATATCATCACAACTGACCCAGTTATACCGCGGTCAAAATCGATTTCCTTTGAACAATCTAATTGGATGGAAAAGATTACGGATGTACAACTAAGAGAACTTATTCAGAATGCGACACTTCTAATAGAAGATATTGGATTTCATTTTGCTCAAGGGGATTTTTTTGATAGACAATTCTTTCGACAAGCTAAAATAAAACACCCATTTTTGTTTGCTAGAAAAAATTCTACAAACCAGACACCGCTACAAGTCACCATAAACCGACATAAATTCCATAAAACTAAAGAATTACTTACACAAAATTTATGTGAGTATCCTGGCATAATAAACTCACAAGATATCAATGGAATCACAGCCCTAATGGACCCAATAAGTAATAAAGCACCATTTCATACAGTTATAGCACCTTTAATCATATATTCTGATTTAATGATACAAGATCTTAAGGGTGATAAAGCAATAGATTATGCTAATAAAGTAGGATCAGATTTGGTTAAATCCATATTTGAGTTAATCGAGAATAATGAAATCACATCAATAGAGGGGAAAAGAGCAGCAGTCCAGTATAGTAGAAATCAAGATTTGCATCGAATATGCATACAAATAAATCACAAACTGGGATAAGAATGTCCAAGAAAAGTAAAAATCCACAAGAAAAACGAATAGATAATGATATAAATAATAATTCAGATAGAAGTTACAAATACGCAATAAGATATCCGCAGATTCTAATAATTTTGATAATGATAATGTTGTTTATTTTTCAAGGCGTAAGTGCAACACCGAAAACGATAATAAAAAGGACCACAAATTCTTGTACGAATTGTCCCACATACCGTCCTTGTTAATATCGGAGCATATAACAATAGATATTCCTTTAAGATTTGTCTAGGACAATGTTATTGGCAAAAGAATAATGAACTTATGGAAATGTATTTCGACGGATACCAGAACCATACATGTATGTTCTTATCTACAGAGAAACAGTCTTAACAGCAGCGTTTGAAATAAAATGGGCACGACAGAAAACATTAATAGATAATCCAGAATCAAACCTCATAATTCACAGTCTTTCATGGGATATTTTTATACAATATAGTTCACTATTTACCTTACCACAGGTAAAAACACATGAAAAATTTATTGATTCCGATTCTTTAACAAAAATTCAGTCTATCTTTTATAAAACAAGTGATCATACAACATTTCACAAAAACTTACAATTACACACATGGTCATTCATATTGTTCAGCGTAGGACTGTTTTCGCTCAGTTCTTTAATAATATGGCACATATTATTCTTGTATAAAAAATATAAAAAGAAACAAACGGCTTTAAACTTATATCGTACCTCCTTGGGGAAATACCTGCCAGGAGTGTACGTAAATCAGACACAGGTATAAAAATCATTTTTGGCTGAACGAGCCTTGAAATTTTACATTTCATTATATATTTGTTTATTTTTTTCTTTCTTCTTATTCGTTCAAATGTGCACAATGATTTAATTTCTTTTATTCTAGAAATGAAGCCATCCCAGTCAGCACAAGAATTCCAATCCAGAATAAATACTCCAATCTTAAACAAACTTTTCTCGAAAATCAGCCGTCTACCGGCTATCGTAATCTGTCTTTTGACCAGTTCAAGGAACGGAATGGAATCATTGATCGACAG
>MQRK01167016.1:0-25985 GCA_001938485.1 Girardia tigrina | reverse complement strand
GGGGGGGGGAGGTGGTAACGAATGCCCATTTTTCCCCTACTAACAATAAACACTAATCGAAATCGAGATTTATCCATGCCATTCTCTCTCTCATATGTGATTTTTTTTGTTATATATATATATCTATTTATATTGTGTAAAATAAAAGTTCTATATATATTTATCTTTATTTTTTTTGTTATTTAAAGTAGTTTACTTTAATTCAAAAATTATTTTTAGCATTATCGAATCAATAATAAAAAAATCAAAAACATTTATGCTATCTCCCTTTAGCGCATTTGCGGGTCACCAATTGCGCGACGTACATACTTTACAACAATCTTTGTGTGATGTATTGAAATACAAAATATTGTTGTATTAATATTGAAGTTAAGTGAAGCTATAATTATTACAAGAGTATCTAAAATTAATACGATATTAATAACGCCAAGGAGAAAATTGTGTAATAATAAACTAAGAAACTGGATTGGGGTAGTACTGACCCAAAGATTTTGTGTCTTCTTGGATTGAAAGACATTACATTTGATGAAGTTCATTTTTAATGTAATTCTGTCAGAAGAAATTTGAATAAAGTAACTGAGCAGGAACGTATTCTCCTTCCTCCTCACTACTTTAAATCAAAACAAATTTAATGACATTCACTTCACATATAAAAAAAGCGTCTTGATGCGGATTGTTGAGCATGAAGGAAAATATAACATCAAAGAGCATTGGTCCGCCCGACCCTCAGGTCGCCCCGAGGATCGGACGGAGGCAACAGATTTGCACAGTTATTTCGAAATTTGATGAATTCAAACAAAAATATTCAATGGATTTTAATAAAAGGAACTTCGAAGATGAAAAAACAAATAGAGACATTGCTCAATTGAACCATATAATTGAGGGTCACGTTAAAACAATAGCTAACTTAATTATGAGTTTAAAAGCCGCTAGAAAGAATCTTCATCAGAAAAGATTCATCATTATAAAAATAAAGAAGTGAATCTTTTATTTCTTACAGTAACCATGGTACTTGTGATTGATGATGAGGCCTAGGCTAGGTACATTGAGCAATTCATGAAGTATTATTTGATGGTAAACAACACACATATATCAAATTTTATGGTTGATAGCATGATGATAATGATTTATAAGGTAGTTCTTTTAGAATTTTATATATTATTCGGTATTTTTCTGTATTTTTTAAATGTTCAGCTATGTATTAACATGATGAATGCAATACGTTGACATGATGAATGTATGACGATATCTCCTTGGATACGGTCATGTTTTGAATAGTTGATACGATATTGGTTGATAACATAGTATAATACATAATATAATACATATCTATAAAATAATATTTACATACATAATGTGCATATGTTCGAAAAAGCACTATGTATTGATATTTTCGAGAATCTAAGATCATATTCCGCCTATTTACCTATGGGTTACTACATGTGTTCAGACAGATTTTCGATATTTTGCTTGCTTCACCTTTTATACCCTATGGGCATTCTGCACCACTTTACACTATATTATATTAAAACATGAATATATTGTACTTTGTACAATTGTGAACTAATTGATTTTGTACACTTGTACTAAGCTTAATCAGGCTGTCTAGGCTGCACATATGCAGTATTGATTAGCACATGTGTAGTTTTGATTTTTGCACTTTTTGTGTAATTTTGACGGTTTTTACATGTTTTCGATGATTTATAAGGTATTTTCGATGAATTTAAGGTGTTTTTCAAGGTTTTTAAGATAGCAATGATGGTTTCTAAGGTGCATATATAATATACATAATATATATGTATATATAATAATAATATAATATATATAATTGATCAATATATTTCTGCATTCATACTATTTTTTCAATAAATGAAAATCTTTTAATAAAAATTATTAATTAAAAAGATTCTAAGTGCTTAAAATTAAATCTAAACATTTTTTAAAAAGTACATATTAAATTAATAAATTAAAATTTTAAATTCCATTAAAAATTAAATATTACATTCAAAAATGATTTTAAATCTTTTTACTTTAAAATTAAATTAAATTATTTTTAATAAGTAGAAATCATAGAAAATACCAATCATCCATCTGTGTAGGAGAGACACAATCCGAATCAAAATACAACATGCACAATATCAACAAACAATTCAAAACATTCTTCAGAATAATTGTTAGTACGTCATCAGAAGAAAATTTCTGAGTTAGAGTAGAAATGCAAGATGAGATTATTTACATAACATTGACGAGAATAGAAGAATAAAAAAGAAATAAGAATAAATTAAGTAAATTAAAATTTAAATAAGATAGAGAGTTAAATTTAATAATTAGATGAAGAATAAAATAATTAGTTAAATTAAAATTTATAATGAGAATTAAATTTTATAAGTAAATTAAGAATAAATTAAAATTAGAATTTTCCGGTTTGACATTAACAAATTTTAGAAAAATATTGTTCCTCAAATTAAAATTTATAATTAACTGATTAAAAAAGTTAATTATAATTAAAAAAATTGTTTGTTTATTGTAGAATAAATTTTTAGCTTCAGTGCGTTGAAATTTTTATATGGCTTCGATTGGTTTGGATGATGGAGTGCCCATCAATTCTAACATGGCGGCCTTTGCCACGAACGCGGACCACCTAATATCGAGATTAATTCCGGAGCATCTGAAGAAGCATGACGATCTAGAGTTGTTTATTGTTAGTTGTAATAGATATTTCAGGGCAGCAGGAGTTCCAGATAACCTGAAGGAGACACTGGTGACAACTCTATTATCTCGAGAGCTGATCACAGTGTACGAAAACACGAGATCAGCAGGCAAGGGCTTCGAGAACCGATAACGGGAAGCATTTCAGAAAAAAAATCGCAAATGGAGGTTATACGCAACGCGGTTGAATTCAAAAGGACGACAGAGAGCTCAACAGAATTTTTCATGAAGACGAGGAGAATGGTCGAAGAAATTATGTCGTTCCAGTGGACACTCGAGAAGATTGAAAAGTGCCTGCTGCTACATTGCAATAATGAGGACGAGACACAGAAAGAGATAACGTTGAGAGATGTAAAAGAAAAAGAAAAGATTCAGAAAATAATAAAAAAGATGGATGAGGTAAAAGTGGAAAGGAAACAAATTAATTCGGTAAAAATGTCATACGTTAATGTGATGAAACGAAACTCGGGATCAGATGATAAGACTTTGCAGGTAAAACGGACAAACGGAGATCAACGAACTTGCTGGAATTATCGAGAAGTGGACCATATCAGCAGACAATGCCAGAAACAACGAGACATCACGTGTTTTGGCTGTGGCCGGAAAGGTCATATACGGAGAGAGTGCAGGATCAAATGTTCGAAATGTGAAAAGACAGGCCATTACGCAGAAGAATGTTATTCGAAGAGAAGGAATGAGATATATACGGAGGTACGAAGAGTGGGAAGAAACAGGAAGAGACGAGGAGAGATCGAGACGGTGGACCAACTCCGATAGGAGTCCGAGAATGTGGGAGGCAAGTGGAAGATCGAGACAATTTACAAATGAACACAATAACGGAAGGACCAATGGAAGACAATTGGCGATACTTCAGGAAGATGATGAAGAGGGAAGATCGATTCAGGAGTCGGACGATTATTACCGAGGGATCGAGAGAGGTCGACTACTGGCAGCGCAGGACGAGAGAGACCGAGACTACGAGAGAAAAAACGAAAACCGCCAAGTCGTCGAGGAACCGATCTTGGCGATGGAGTTAGATTTGTTAATGTTAAACCGGATTATATAAATAATTGGCATGTTGAGAATGATAAAAGTATTTATAAAAGTAGTAATTTTTTTACAAATAATATTGATAAAAGTATATATAAAAGTATTGATTTTTCCACAAATATTGATAGTAATAATGATAAATTAGAAAATAAGAATAAAGTGAATAAGAAAGATGTTATAGTAAATAATCTCACGAATGAGGTGGCGAGGAAGCAAAGCGGGGCGGTAGGGGCAGATGAGTCTGGTGATAATAAAGAGGTATCGATAAAAAGTGGATTGAGTGAAAATAATATATCGAGAGATAACAGACTAGTAGTAAAAATAGTAAGGTGGATGAAAAGTTCAGGAGAAGAGGACAAAAGGGGATACTCGGACAGGATTATGGTAGTAGAAGATGAAGTGGAAAGAATTTCTTATAACAAACTCCAAGGGAGGCCGAGCATAGTAGTGGAGATTGAAGGTGTGGAAATGGAGTGTTTATTAGATACAGGGGCGGCAATGAATGTGATTGCAGCAGAAAGGGCTAAGAGTTTTAAAACAGCGACAATGTATAGTACAACCCAGAAACTAACGGCAGCGAACGGGTCACTGATGAATGTTGTGGGAGAAGTAATGGTTCTATGCAAGGTAGGTAAATCCATAAAAAAAGTAAACTTTGTAGTAGTAGAAAATCTAAGACCGCATATGATCGGAGGTGTACCGTTGCAACGGAGTTTTGGGATCGGACTGCGATGGCTTTCAGATACAGAGAAAGAAGAATTCCAGAGAGTGCATCAGATATATGAACTGGTAGCAAAATTTGGGGTTTTAATAAATAACGAACAAAGACTGAAGGAGATAAAAAATATGTGGACATGAATGACAAACGGGAATTAGAAGAACTAGTAATGAAATTTAAGACTATATTTATGGCAAATGAGTGGGACATCGGTAAAACCAACCTTATAACGCACGAAATAAAAACATCTTGCAAACCGATAAATATAAAGCCCCGGAGACAACCAGAACATTTACGAAAAAAACTGGAAGAGGCTATCAAGAATCTGAAAGACAATGGTATTATTCGAAGATGCAATTCACCATGGAACACACCGCTCGTATGTGTGTGGAAGAAGGATACGGATTTGATAAGGATTTGTATGGATTTCAGGCAGTTGAACCAGGTGTCAGAAAGACAAGCGTTCCCGATGCCTAATATGGAAGAGCTCATGGACAAACTGCATGGAACTCAATACTTCAGCACAAGTGATCTGGGGAACGCCTACTACCAAGTAGAGTTAGAGAAAGAATCACAACTAAAGACAGCTTTTTCCACAAAGAGTGGACAATTCTGTTTCGAAAGAATGCCGTTCGGAATAGCCGCAGCGCTGGGTACCTTTCAAGAGTTAATGATGAAAGTCTTAGCGCCGATCGATAGAGGAACGTCGGTTTACTTGGATGATATTCTGATAGCCACGCGAACGAAACAATAACATTATGAAGTACTAAAAAAAGTTTTCCAACAAATTGCAGCAGCGGGGTTGAAAGTAAAACCAGCAAAATGTAAGTTCCTGAGAGAAGAGGTAAAATTTTCTGGGACACGTGATGAAGAAAGACGGGATACGGACGGATCCGGATAAGATTAAGGCCATAGTGGATTTCCAGAGACCGAATTGTATAAAGAGAATAAGGAAATTTTTGGGCATCTGTAACTATTATAGGAGATTTATTCTAGAATACTCAAAGAAAGCTAAGATACTGGAAGGATTATGTGGATCAAAAAAGACAAGCTGATATGGACGGACGAATGTGAACAAGCTTTCAATGATTTGAAAGAAGCACTAGTTTCGGCGCCAGTCTTAAAATTCCCAGACTTCGGGAAATCTTTTATTTTGGATACGGACGCCAGTTTCGACAGTATTGGCGCAGTACTGGCACAAGTAGGAGAAAGTGGAAAAGAAAAAGTCATTGCATATGGATCACATTTTATGGGAGACCACGAGAAAGGATATTGTATCACAAGGAAGAAATTACTGGCCGTGTACTACGTTTGCCAACATTTCAACCACTACCTGTATGGGAAACGGTTTAAATTGAGGACAGATCCTAAGGCCATCACGTTTATGGTCAATACGAAAAAACCTATAACAGCCCAGTTCCAGACTTGGATAAATTATCTGAGTAGTTTGGATATAGAGATGGTGTATCAAAAAGGGAAATTACATACAAATGCTGATATGTTGTCACGGAGCAAGTGCGACACATGTATTAAGTGCCAAATGGCTCACGAAGAACCAAAGACGGGGAAATTGAAAACAAGACTGCTAACAGTAACAACGAGGAGTCAGGCCAGAGAGATACAGAAGGAATGGATATCGAAACCGAAAAGAAGAGAGCTGATTATACAGACACACCGGTTATTGTGCCACGCAGGAGCGGAGAAAGTGTACCATTATCTGATAGATAAAGTCGATATGAAGGAAGAACATAAAATGGTAAAGGAAGTGGTTAGCGAATGTGTAGAATGCCAGCAAACAAAAACATATACAGCGAAAACGAAGGAAGATACGATTAAGATAAACGCTTCGGAACTATTTGAGAAAGTGTACATTGATATTTGGGGACCGTGGAAGGAAACGATACGTAAGGAAAAATACATATTGGTCACGATAGACCATTGGAGCAAATATATAATATTAACTGCGATAAAGAGACAAGATGAACAGTCAGTAGCGGAGACAATTCTGAAGAAGTGGATCTTAAAATTTGGAGCACCCAAAGAGATTCATGCAGACTGTGGGAAAACTTCGAATCTCAACGGATAAAAGAATTGATGGAAAAATTTGGGATTCAACTGATATTCTCGAGCCCATACCATCATAACACAAATGGCTTGGTGGAGAGACAGTTCCGTACCATAAGGGAGTATGTCCACGCGAGTACTAAAGTAAGGGGCGAAATAAGTTGGGCGGATATACTGCCGGAGGTGGAATTTGCGTTGAACGCAACTAGACAGAAAACCATAGGAAAAGCCCGACAGAAATGCTTTTTGGTAGGAAAATCGACAGACAAAAGTGGTATAGTAAAGAGGGATCATCAACAGAAGGGAGGAGAGAAAAAAAGTTGAAGGAACGATAACGCAACGTGCATTTCAGCTTGGAGACAAAGTATGGGTAAAGAAAGAGATCAGAAATAAATCAGATGACAAATATGATGGGCCTTTTAAAGTGGTGGAAAAGATACATGAGAGGAGTTATCGGTTGGAGGATAGTACCAAAAAACAAATAATACGTAATGTCGAGAAACTCAAAATTTTTAAAGAAAGGGGGATGTTAGGGAGTAAGTCATCAAAAGAAAATTTGTGAGTTAGAGTATTAATGCAAGATGAGATTATTTACATAACATTGACGAGAATAGAATAATAAAAAAAGAAATAAGAATTAATTAAGTAAATGGGGAGGCAAAGTGGTTTTTGTATCCGATTCTGATGATTGGTAGCGATTGGGGGATTGATTTTGCGTGCATTTTTCTTCATCTTTTGATTAATTAAAAATTGTATGAATTTTGTTCATGTTTGGTTCTTGATCAATATTATAATTCATTAACACCAAGAATTTATTAATAACACAATTAACAATTATTCAAACAATTTTTAGTTAACAATTTTTCTTTTAATAAAAAATTGTTTGTCGAGGAACTTTTTTGTTTTCTTTTTGACCAGATTTTATATATAAAAATATGAAATTATAAATATAAATAAACTGATAAATTATTTTTAAATTGAAAAATTTTTATTCTATTTATTCTGAAAATTTACATTTCACTATTTATAAATTAAAACCAACATAATTTTTTAGTCATATTTTTACTAAATTAACCATAATGATTTTTTATTATTTTAGAATTAGTTTAATGTTATTTATTTTTTTTTGTTGAAACATTAATAAAGATTTTAATGTTTTTTTATTATCAATATTTCCGTTTAAAAGCATTTTTTACTTACAATTATTTTAAATATCATACAAACTTGATTTTAAATATTTAATTGTTTAGAAATTCTTTATAAAAATTAATTGTTTCAAAAATTTGGAAATTGAGCCCGACCTTCACAGTTCATATTCTTTGCTTTTGTGGTAAAATATATAAAATTCGAATTTAAATAAAATAAATGAGATATGAAAATAATAAAATAATAATTTTTAACAGTCTTCCCTAACTAACAAATAATTAACATCCTCATATAAAAAAAATATATGAGAATGTAAAGGTCTTATTTAACTCTTGAAGTGCTTGATTGTCTTGACTAGCGAGTTAACAGGGCCAGATGAATTTAATTGAGCTCATCATGGATCTCTGATGAGTGCACCTAAGGATGCTTAGCGGAGATCCATTCTAAATGATTTGTTTGGTTAATAAGTATAAACATAAAGTACAAAAAAATTAATCCCTGAAGACAAAAGAAACGTTGGTGTGATTGTCTAACAATATGTTTGGTTTTTATCAAGAACCAAAGACAGCCTTAAAAGTAAAGACATTTTAATTTAATTAGAAATAATAAAAAACAATTACAATTGTAATTTAATAAATATTAAAAAAGAAAATAATCAAAAGCAATGTAATAAGTGTAGCTCAGACAAAGTAAAGTCGGATAGTTGCTTGTTAGGTCAACTTATATATAACAATCTCCCTCCAAAGGGATCTCGTTTACTTACATCTTTATCAAACTTCAAAAAAGCAAAGCATGAGATACACATTTGAGAACATATATTGGTCGTGAAGCAGTGTCCATTTAATCAATCGTTAATTGGATAAAATACATTTTTGATTTGTGGTAATCTGCAGCTTCAATGTTTTGTAGGTAAAAAAAGATAGAGTAAGATTGTGCTGAAATCGCAATTAAACGACAACCATACCTTCGATTTTAAAATCATCTAGCTAATAACTCTCTGAGATCATAAAATGTCTGAGGCCTCTAACAACTAAAATATAATAACTACGTAGAAAAGACCCTCCCCTGTTTGTAAGACATAGTCTTAGTTCTCCAATTAATAAAAACATATTAAACTTTAAACTACTAAGGGATACATTTATTATAATTCAAACCTTAAAAACTTTCGATCATTAGTTACAATCGTCAAAGAATTGTTACTGAACATTGGATGAGTATTTTGTCACTGGAAAAGATCCTCATTCGAATTAGATCAAAATATGTAAAAGGGAATTCAAGATAGATCGGAGAACGACGTCTTTGAAAATGTTTCGTCAATGATCTATTTACCGCACGGTTATCTAAATTCGCTATCGTCATTGTCACTACTCCTCTCGTCACAAAGTCTGGATTGACATTATATATCCGAGACATGTGAAGGGTAACTCGCATTACTTCGATATCCTTAAACGATAACCGCAATCTCAATGGAAATTTAATTCGATTATTGTAAAATTTTTGGTTAGTAAGAAACTTTCTTTTTTTCCTAAGTTTATAAATGTCTCCAACTTCCCACCGAAGTACAACGTCAGGTTCCCTCTTCGGTGCGGACGTGACCATCCTCTTCTTTGTTGTTTGATTCAGGCGAACGTAAGTCTAAATTTCTTTAAGTTAAACAACGTATGAATAATTTTTGATAACTTCATTTTACGACTCTACTTTTACCTCTAAAAACGTTTTCACAGATTTTTCTAAATTTTTCAAAACACTCTTTATTTCAGTATTTTCTTTCTTCTGTTCTCGATTATCTTTTTTCAGCTTTACCACTGATTCCTCTAGCGATACTATCTTCCTGATCTGTTGCAACAAATGATGTTTCCCCAGCGAATAATACCCCTCGAGTCGTGTCAGAAGATGACCATATCTGTTGAGGATACTTTTCATCCGCAGTATTTCGTCAGTGATATTGGTAGCATTGTTTTTGCCTAAAATGAGAAACATAAAAAATATGCAATTTTTGAAAATTAGTAGACGCAAAATCAAAGTTATTTCAGTTAACAGAAGACAAAAATTCAAACATAAATTTTATAAGTCCTAAATTATCTTGGCAGCATTGTCTCTAAGGGTCATAATTACTTGAATTTCAGAAGACTATATGAAAAACCTGTAAATTTTACCTGTGTTTTCTTATTTCGACTCTGTTGAGCAGTTAGGTGGTATAATAACGTATTGCCAGTTCCCCTCATTCGTATAGTGATACTTATTTTGTATGACCATTCTTTAAAAGGAACATTATGTTCCATGATGGTCCTTTGAAACTGCAGCAGTAAGAGTAACTCTTTTTGATTGATGTTTGTTTTTAATGGTAACACTTAACTTAGACATGGTCATGTAAAAGATAGCATTTTAGATCATATAATTATGATGATAACAATTAAAGGTGGCATTAAATGAGTAAGATATATATAAGGAAAAAAATTATAAAAGTTATAATAATTCAAAGTACTAAAAAATTTAATATTCTCCAAAAATTTATTTTTAACTGAAAATATTTTTTCCAGAATTATTTCTCTTTTTTCAGCTTTCATGACACATCCAAGCATCTTCGTAAAGTACTCATCACAATCAGATACATTATTACCCCAAAACTTTCTTCAATCATTCTTTTCAATTCTTTTTCGTTTCTAGCACAATTGTGTACAATCTAGTTTTTCTACTTAGAGAAACAATTCTCGATTGGGTTTAAAAATTGTGAATATGGGCTGAGGTACTCACTCGCAAAATCGCAGATCTAAAGAAGTCGCAGCACTTATACGGGGATGCAACAGCACCATATCAATGTTTTGCCTTTTCATGCACGTTCTTCAGATTTGACTTTTTTGCCAATAATCGTCAAGATCCATGTATATAGAGCCTGCGTATTGCCACCTTAAAAGCATGGCATCTCTTTGACAAATCGAGTACTATTAATTTTGTTAAAACCATGCCAAATAGATTTTTTCAAGTACTTATTGTTCAGGAGGTTTGTGTGATTATAAGAAAGCATTTTCCTGTTTAATTAAAATTTTTGTAATTACATGTCACTCTGTGGAAGTGGTTCTTTAATTTTTGCATACTTATTTGTCCGGATTTTCGATCACAACTCTTTTCCTACAAACGTGAGATTTATAATTCTTCGTATTATACGGTGGTTTAATAACTTCCACATTATGAAAAATTAAAATCGTTTCATTAAAATCGTTTTATTGCAACAAGTATTGAATATTGAAAAATGGTCTGTGGTTCTATATTTATGCACATCACTTTAAAAAGCTAAAAATAGTACATATAATATATTAAGATAATAATAAAAAATATAGATGTCTTATTTTTCAACATAAAAGTCGTCTTTCTCTGTAATTCTATAATCAAACCCATTCTTTTGATTAAGAAGTCACTAGAGGTGGATCAGGTTTAAAAAGATGACAAGTAATAAACTGAAACTCACTTTTCATATTGAGTATAACTGTTAAATTTAATTTTTGAAAGACAGTTTTACCATGCAACCATAACAGTGATGATCCTTAAATCCTTTTGGGACTGCATCTAGATGTATCAATCAGGTTGTAGAAGTAGGATGAGTTAATGAGACCATCTTTCACCAAAAACTAAGCAGTTGAATCCCCTGTGACCCCAACGACTTTAGGTGCAACTAAAAGCTTATTTTCTTTGGATATTTCAACTGAAATTTCGAAATGTATAATGGAAGAGACGTTTAATCAATTGAAACAATATTTTTTTTAAAAGGGTCAACTAATGTTCAATTTGAACCCCTAAATATTTTGAAATATTTTGAAAAATATAATACACCTACTTGTTATAGTTAAATTGTGTTTAACCTTCCCTTGCTATGCCAAAAAAACGCATGCTACCGTGCTGTGTAGTAGCTACACATTCAGAAACGAATGGTTTAAAATCGATATTAATAGAAATATTCGTTGACATTGCTTATGGTAGAAGTCAATATATAATAATAAATGACATTTATCTACTAAATTCATGAAATATATCGATCATCGACTGTGAATTATCCAAAATAACATTGCATTTCGAACTATATATATCAGAATAATTAGAAGCAATGTGTACACGTTACACAGCAGGGTACAGGAAGGGTTAAAAGAAAAAAGAAATTGAAAACTAATAAAATGTTCTACTTTCTATCTATCAATAATGCATATTATTAATAAATTATATAATATTAGGTTGGGGAAAAAGAAATCCATTATTTTGGCGTGAAATTCAAAACTTTATTTTAAATATTTCGGATTGTCCTCTTGGAGTCAAATATGCACCGTTTTGTTATATAATTAGTTACCATTTTGAAGGTAGCTTCATAATACCTCTCTCGTAGAAGTCTTGATTCTTATTGGCGAAAAACTGTAATAATCGTTTCTCACAATCTTCTATTGATCCCAATTTCTTATAATTCGGGAAATTTTGCAATGCGAGAAAAGGTGGTAATCGCTTGTTGCTAGGTCCGGACTATATGGTGGATGCAATAAAACTTCCCAACCAAGCTCCCTGAGTTTCTGGTTAGTCAATACAGACGTATGTGGTCTGACGTTTTCGTGATGGAACACAACACCTCTTCTGTTCGCCAATTCTGGTCGTTTCTCATCTATTGCTATCTTCAAACGGTCCAGTTGTTTACAGTACAGTTCTGAATTTAGTGTCTGGCCATACGGAAGCAACTCATAATAAATGATTTATTTTCAGTCCAACCAAATACACAGTAGAACCTTCCTGGCCGCTAGTCCTTGTTTTGCGACCGTTTGAGGTGTTTCACCGTGCTTTGAACACGATCGTTTTCGTACAATATTGTCGTATGTGACCCATTTCTCATCCCCAGTAACCATCCGTTTCAGAAATGGATCGATGTCATTTCGTTTGGCCAAGGCTTTGCAGATGGAAATTCGATCCATCATGTTTTTTGGTGTTAATTGGTTTGGAACCCAAACATCAAGTTACTTTTTGAATCCTGCTTTGCCCAAATGGTTTAAACCCGTTTTGTGGTCGATCTTCAGTTCCTGTGCGATGCTACGACTACTACCATGCCGGTCAACTTCGATCATTGCCGAGATTTTATCGACATTTTCAATGACATGCCTGCCTGTGCGAGGTCCATCTTTAACATCAAAAATGCCTCCACGGAATCGAAGAAACCAAAATTGCGTGTAATTAGCTGTTACAGTATTGACACCATAAACAACATTCACAATAACAGCCGTCTGGCTTGCATTTTCGCCTTATCGAATAAAAACTGTAAAATGTAAACGAAATTTTTCTTTGTTGACTTCCATTTTTAACACCCTGTAACTCAGAACTGAATAAAAAAAGCAAAAATCGTTTTGTGAAATTACTGTGAAATGTTACCTTGACAAAGAGCATAAATTTGAAATTGTTTGATCGATAAATAATGAATTAAAATAATGGATTAAAATAATGGATTAATTTTTCCCCAACCTAATATTATCAAAAACATTTTTAAAGTAAATTGATATTTGTAATAATTGTTAAATTCATTTTTTATTTTCATTATAATTTAAAAGGATATTTGTTTAAATTTTCATTTAAAGGTCAAATTTAAATTTTTAAATTCAAATTTTTGTCGAGCCCCCCTTTGAAACGTCTGAGCGGCATTGGCAAGTTTTGCTGTAGAGTCTAAACGAGATGTTATTTATTCTTCTAATAATTTTTCGTAATTTGTGTAGCCATAAGTTAACCGGATCTCATTTATGATAAATAATATAATGACTTAACCAACCTAACTAAAGACGTATCAATGTTTATTATAAGTTAATATGTGCATTCATGAAATATAAATATTTATTTGTATATGATAATTAAGATTACCTTAAAGATTGTACAAAGTATAACTAATGAAAGCCAAATGTATAAATAAAGGTTATTCGTCATTCAGTACATCAATACTTAAAATTTATCGTTCGTTATTTCAATCTTTAAACAAATTTCAGAGGAAAACTACTCAGTAAGGATATTGAAGACGTTCCTTTTGTAACTCTCTATCAAAAAGTAAAGGAGTACTCTACTTGATTTTAAATATCCATTAAAAAAATTCTATGCTGCCACAAAAATGATTACAGGGATGATGATCTCTCCAAGCATGACAACATTTACAATAAGAATTCAGATAAGAACTGTTGACATGAAAAAGAAGTGATCAGTATTCAGATAGTGAGCGAGACGCAGAATGTTTTAGAAGGTTAAAGATAAAGAAGACTTTGGGGTAATCAAATACGACACTCTTTATGTCAATATCTTCCATTAGAATAATAAATGAGATCTTAATTGTTGAGCATTTCAACTTTATCTAGAAAGACAAGGTTGTATCAACAGTCTTCTTTTGGCTAATAACTCTAATGCAAAATAAATAGTAGTATTTAGTAGTATTTAAGACACTCTAAAGAGAAGAATACATCTTTAGGAGGATGATAGACTGTTAAGAAGAGTCTCTAATATGAGGGAGGTTTAGTGATCATTTAATTTAATTTGTGTTTTCTTGGATTAATAAGAAGAATATCCGTAGTAGCAATAGTATTTTATTAAGTATGAGGAAACGTATACTTGAGAAAAAACAGTACTACAGAATAAGACAAAATCACATTCCGGGTATAAAAGTAAGACTTAAGAATTATGTAACTGTTGCCTTCTCGAGATTTAAGCTCAGAAAAATATATGTATTTGAATTGACTTTGCTTCAAATATATTATTTTTTTATGTAATGTAATGTAATGTCTCGAAAAATAAAAAGAAAGTTCTAAAAATCTGTACCCTCATCCTCATAGTTGATTCATTGAATAAGTCTAGATCTATTGCAGATAGGAATCTTTCTACAACCAAAACATATTGTCTCCCGTTCTGCTTGACTAGTCTATGTTAAAGGAAGGACGTTTGTTCTTCATTCAAGAGACACGTAAGTTTGAATAAAGAATGAAAGTCAATATTACTTTTCAAAATGAACACATTGATAGCGCGGATTACAAAACATCTATCTGTTTATGTTTGAATTTAAAATGTTCTCATTTATTGAGCTTCTTCCAACCCGTTCTTTTGATGAATATTTTTTCAAAAATATTTTATATATCGCATATAAATTATCTATTATTACAATTTGACATCGAAAAGCTCAAACAAATAATCTAAGTACCATATTGTGAATGATTTAAAGCATTTAAGAAGAATATTTTCAAGAATACAGGTACTATCAAAGAGGTTTCAATTCCATCAAAAATTCAAAACTTCCTCTAAAATAAAATGAAAACGATTTGTAAATGGCAAGCTCACCTGGTTAATAAATTTATTTGTCATGGCAATAAAAACTCGAACAATGGAGAGGTAGATCAATGAGTTAGCCAGTCGGACAAACATCTACGTGTTGTTCCTGGGAAACTAGAGAAATCTAGGCTAAATTATCTGAAAGTGTCTAAATTATCCTAAAGTGTTTTTAACCAAAGACACAATAGTACTCTAAATTTTTATTATAACACAATTAAGAAGTTTGAAGAGGAAAATTGTATGCTATACCTCTTAGGTATTCGTTCAGATTTCTTCGATCGTAGATCAGCTAATTTAAATTTTTTCTGCAGTATCCTTATAAATGTTTTTTGAATGGCTTGTCCTAACTCATGATATAAACTGTTCGATTTTTAACTTATTCAAGTTTTGCTCTTTTTGTATCGCCTCGATGAATTTCCAAAGATAAGGATAATATGAACTAATTATTGAACCAAATACACGATGTCATCATTCAATTAAATTATTAGTTTACAGCAAATCGTTTACTACACCATCGTACATATTCCATATATATTTTTTTGTTTCTGCAGTCGACTAATAAATTATGATGGGCTAAAAAATCTGCTCCGAGTTTAGGATTGCTGACATCAGCAATGGTAAAAGACCAATTGTATGTTTTATTTCCAATGTCGAATTTTAAATTGTGTTCTCCGAAAGTTTTGATTGTGCTACCATTTGTTGCATATAAACTATTAATAAACTATAAACTCGTGTGTTGAATTGTTGTTGGTGTTATCCTCATTGCTTGATTTGTTCTGTGATGGTGATGAGTCTTGGTTTTTGTTTTTAAAGGGCTATTTTTTGCTTTTCAGTATTTTTTTTGTATTTTCTTGCTTTGAGCATTGTTATTGTGTATAATATGTTATGTTTGAGTGTGTGTTGTTGTTCTAATGTTAAGTTGTGTTGTGTTATGAGCTTGTTGTTTGTTGTGTGGTTTGATGTATTTAATTTGTAATGGTTGTGTATAAATGTATGTGTTTATGTGTTGTGTTGTGATCTTTTGTGTAGTGGGTTCACTCTTTATTTTCTGACACCAGTTTGTAAAAGTAATCTAAAGTTTAGTGGCTGTTAACTTGAAATTGCTTTTACAATAGAATAAATAAATAAAAAAAAGACCAAACAATATAAACTATTAATTAATTAACAATAACAGAAAGAATTAAAAAAAATAATTAAAATCGATCACAGTTGAAAAAGGAAACGAGGTCAGTTGGGAGGACTGAATAAAAAACAAATGTTACTTCGAATATTCTTCTTCGTACTTCAAAGAATATAGGGAATCGACTACTTCTTCTTCTCGAATGGCGATAAATTAATGATTGAGGAACGTGAAAAAGAAAGAAAGTCCTTTTTATTGTTTGTGGATTGAGTGGAAACCAATTATAACTTTTTAATTTCAGACGTCAATATGTCAATTGATTTAATTATTATAATTTTTAATTATTGAAATTAGAAATACAAGCTCTATTAAATTAGAGAGTTATAAATGTCGCTATAAAAGCAAATTCAAATGCACCGTCTTTATCGATTTTATTGTTGCTTAAACTTTAAAAAAACACGGTCACACAAAATAAAATAAACAAAAAAATCACCAAAAAAATATCACATCACACTATCAACTGTATTTTCTTGATAAAAAAAATAAATAAATAAATGACTAAGTCACAAAAAAAATATATATCACTAATCCAATACAAAAATAACAAAAAAAGAAAGGGCAGAAAATAAAGTAAAAAATCCCGTTAAATTATATTAAGTTGACTTCATTATTAACTTAATGCGCCTCTACACTAATACCTCAAAAAAGCGCTCATGTAAAGAAGCATTTTATAATGGGGATTCATGAATATTCTAGATAGGAATGTGGAAAAGCCTCAGTGTGTTCTATGTAATAAAGTGCTTAATACAGAGAGCATGAAGCCGAGCAAATTAAAAGAACATTTTGAGAGAGTTCTCAAAGAGTTTGCAAATAAAGATATAGATTTTTTTCAGAGAAAAGAGAATTTTCTGAAGTCTGTGCGATTCGATTCAATAGGAAATATGCAAAAGGCAAATGAATCATATCTTCAAGCTTCATATCAAATTTCTTATCGTATTGCAATGAACAAAAAACCGCACACTATAGGAGAGGATCTCCTCAAACCTTGTTTGTGTGATGCAGTATCACTCGTCATTGGTGAGAAACATGTGGCTAAGATCAAACAAATATCATTTTCAAATACTACAGTTCAAAGCCGCATTTCAGACTTGAGTAAAAATATTATGGCAACCATTATTGATGAAATGAAAGGAAGTTCTATGTTTGCACTGCAATTAGATAAGTCAACAGATGTAGTTATGTGTTCACAGCTACTGGCATTTATACGTTATATTAAAGATGACTGTGTAAAAGAGGAATACCTGTTCTGTAAGTCCTTATCCACCACTACATGCGGAGAAGACATTTTCGAAACACTGAAACATTTTATTGAGGAAAACGGTCTGGACTGGTCAAAGCTGGTCGGCATTTGTACAGGCATTCCATGATGGGCGTCCGCTCTGGATTTCAAGCACTCGTGAAACAATTTGCTCCTCAAGTTTTATCCTATCATTGTCTCATTCATCGCTACGCTTTGGCTGTTAAAACGCTTCCACCAGAATTACTAAGTACGTTGAATGACAGTGAAAATTTTGAACCATGTTCGTGGTACTGCAACAAACACCAGATTATTTAAAGTTTTATGTGATGAAGTCAGTGCCAAATTTAACTCTCTTTTGTACCACACAGAGGTACGTTGATTATCACGATGCAGGGTTTTGAAAAGGGTTTACGAGCTCCGTGAAGAAATAGGATTATTTTCTGAAAAACAGAAAACACAAAAAGAAAAAGAGTATCTGTCAAAAATGAAAGCTAGCGTATCTTGCTGATTTCTTCAGTGATATCAACAATGTTAATATTTCTTTGCAAGGAAATATGACGAATATTTTGACAGCGCAGGATAAAGTTGCCGTTTTGTACGTAAATTAGAACTTTACCAACGCAGAGTGCAAACTGGCGATGTGTCGATGTTTACAAAACTCTGTGAGCAATTGTCAAATACCGAAGTCAGCAAAATCACATTTAGAAATTCCGTGGCTCAACATTTATCTACAGTAATAGAGTCACTGAAGCAATATTTCCCGGATTTGGATAATCGTCAGTCCAATTCTTGGATATTAAGACCCTTTTCTACTGTTGATGACATTTTTAAAGATGAGGATGTAGCGGCCAAAGTAGAATTTCTTGGATTCCACGAGAATACTACTTTTAAAGTAGAATTTCAAAATTATGATCTCTGCACATTTTGGATTAAAGCCGGTACCGAATATTCTGTTATAGCCAACAGAACTTTAAAAATGCTAATACCCTTCGTAACAACTTATAGATGCGAGAGTAGTTTTTCAACTTTATTTTCATTGAAAACAAAGCTCAGAAACCGTCTCAATGTGGAACATGAATTGAGATGCGCTTTAAGTGACACTAAACCTAATATAAAAAAACTTGTAAATTCAAAACAATTCCAACCTTCACATTGAATATTTTTAATTCATAGTTAAAATATAAAACAATGTAATATTGTAATACTGTTTTGCAATTTGCGCTTTTCTATTTATTCACAATGTATCCAGTTTTCTGACGAACTAGTGGGCAATGACAAATTTGTAATTAATAAACATTAAAATTCGCTTGCTTTGTGTGTTTTTATAGCATTTTTAAGTTGAGGTAAAATCCGTTTTCTTCACAGGTTAGAGGGGTAGCAACATAAAAAGGTTAGGAACCAATGCCATAGACATTGAAGAAAGTGAAAAAAAGATCCTTTGTCAGATGCAATAGGAAAATATTTTGAAAGCAAACTTTTACTCAATCCACTACATTTTTAAACAGTTTTGATAATTAGGAGTATAATCAAATCTAATTATAAATGTTTTAAAAATTAATTTTAAACTAATTAAAAAAGTGATAATAATTCTTATGTTTTTTTATTTTCAAATATTTAATTGAGATTTTATTTCAAAGTTTTTTTTTAAATTTTTCAAAAATTTTGTTTTTCAAATTTTATTTTGATGATATTTCTGACTGCGATATTTTAGTCGGTGATATTAGGTTGGTCGAAAAATAATGGCGGTTTTGGGACACAAACTTTTTTTTTATTGCGAAGATGATTGGCAGAACAAATTTCATAGCGTCGGTTCTTTGGATTTTCATTCAAATCATGTGGAACCCATTTATCAAGTTTCTTGATTTTTCCAAGTTTTTTTAAATGATCCAGGACTGTTGAATGATTAATGCCCAACCTATCTGCAAGTTCTCTGATTGTTTTACGGGGATCTGTTTCCACCATTGTCCTCAAATTGTCGTTGTTCACAGCAATTGAACGACCACGACCTTCTTCATCTTCAAGGTTTTCATCTCCATCAGAAAATTTTCGGAACCATCGTTGCACTGTGCGCTCACAAGCTGTTCCTTGCCAAACGCTTTATTGATATTGCGAGCCGTTTCTACTGCATTACGACCCAGTTTAAATTCGTACAACAAAATTGCTCGAATTTTATTTTTTTCCATTATTAATTTAGCACTGTAAATATTCTAAAAAATAACAGCAATATGTTAATAAAGGCTATAGGAATATACAGCTAGGCATAAGATTTCAAATAATATCTAACACTAATGCATTTAAACTTATATACATATCAAAGTAGATAAACAAAGTATAAAGCTCAAAAACTGCCATTATTTTTGGACCAACCTAATATTTTGTCCGTTTTATTTAGTCGTGATACTCATTGTGAGTGGCAGTCAGTGAATCATTCTTAATAAGATACTACAACCCATTCATAAATATTCAAAATCTACCAAGTAAAGTCGTTCAAAATTTCCATATTTTTAATTAAATTTAATATATATATATATATATATATATATATATATATATATATATATATATCATATGACATGTTGTGATGTATTTCGATATATTCATCATCGTTTATAGATACATGAAGAGTATTTATAGAAAGATTGATTGCATTAATGAAAGTTTATGGGAAGTAAACATTTTAAGCGCACAGTTTCTTTAAAAAATCGAAAATATTTGTGGTTGTAGGCTAATTTGGTTTATAAATGTAATTGTCATGGGTATCGTAACTAGTAAATTAGAAAGACAAATAGTCATCTCAAGATGCGGGTTGTAGAACATTCACAATAGATTCGACCGATTAAAATTGTTGATAATGATGTGCGCAGTACGAATATAACAATTTCTGTTTCAAATAATGAGTTTTCTGATTACCATTATGAGTGACAGTTCTGTGAATCTTTATTAATGATATTGCATAATATTACAAGACAAAATTACAAAGCATAAGTGTGTGGTTTAATAACCAAAACGATTATGAAGGTAATTTGAAGATTCTAAATTTATTATACCATACATATTTATCCTCTCATTTTATAAAAATAGTTAAGAAATAAATCGATTTACTGACTTCTTATGGTAAACGTTTCTAATTGAAAGTACGTTTCTTCAAGTCTTCGAATTTTGTTTGTGGAATCGCATCGGAATGTCCAGTAAGACTCGGTGGGAATGTCCATAGAGAACACAATTTTCCGTTTGTCTTCACTAATTTTATAAAACGATTGAGCATTTTTCGGGCCACTTATAAAACTCCATTGCACCTTCGGTTCTGGATATCCATCTTGTGCTTCGCAAAATATAGTACTCCCCTTCTCTAAAATCTTATCATCTGTATTGTTGATATAAACTCGCGATGGTCGATCTAGAAGAACGGTTTAAAGAAGCTATTATTTTTATGAAATAAATATCATTTTACGTAACACTTTTATTTGGATTGTTTGAGAAGAGTCGTTTGTCCTACAACTAATGTTAGTCAAATGATGAGAAGGCTTCAGAACTATTTTAAATCTTTTTGAATTGTCAGTTTTGTTGTAACCTAAAAACGAAGGGTTATAAAAGATGGCGGCAGTGACGTTATTTTCAAAATCAAAATAAGGTTCTATTTTAGACGATTCCGCTAAAGATTGACAAACTATCGTATACATTTTATGAGATTCATATTCCATTGGTCTATGTTGGCCATATATCAAATACAAGTCAATCTTTGGCGGGTCGACGATAGCGATTTTAGAACGATAAAGGTTCTCGGCCAATTTTAGATTATTCAACATGTTTCGTCTTTCCTTAATGGAAGATGTGTTAATATGATAAATTTCTATCGACTGATTGAATGACCGTTTAGTGAAGTACAAAGTTATGTTGATAGTTCTTTTTTCAGTGTTCCTTTCCCAAGATTGTATTCTTATGTATTCGCCTTTAAAGTCTCTTTCCAAAGGATCTTTCAAATCGAATTCTAAAACTGCTACTTCATTATCTGATCCTGTTTCGTCAGCAATTTGTATAACAATGGGTCCAGAAAATGAGAACCCGAACTGCACATTTTCGTCCACAGGTTTAATTGACACTTCGAAAGGTTGATTGATGGAAATAGGAAATCTTGAGATTCTATTGATGAAAAGAGAATTGTTGACCGAAACACAGTTGGTCCCGCAAAAGAGAACTGAATATATTAATATATAATATAAATTATGAGATCATTATGAAACTGGATTCAATGTATTAAGTTATTCCTCCAAATAAATTAGAGTATTTAAAGTAAAATATAAATAAAATGTATATGAAAAATCTAACTTGCCAAACAGAGATAAACAAGTATCATTTTATTTATCTGGTCACAAATGAAGTGATCAATAATTGTACCTTTTGTTTTAAAAATTTATATTGATATATTTAAACAAATATTTTGTTTTAATAATTTTCGAATTTATATTTATATCGGTTGGTAATAAGTTTTTTTGTTGAATTAACCTTCACCATATTATAAATATAATTAATTAATGTTTATTATTCTATGCAGAGTGAGCGCAAATGCGTGACTGTGGCGCTACAGCGTTTATTAGTAATCTCTTGGTACCAGAAAATGGGTAATTTTATCTTATCATATGGTAGATTACACCGGATTTTCCGTTCATGAGGAGACAAGAAGCGCAAGACTCCACTGCTGACAAGGTTTATGCATTTATTGTTGATCAGAGCATGGATTTCAAAGGGGCCCTACTGAATAAGATGATAATTTGATTGTTATAGCAGAGATACATCAAATTCTTCACTACTGAACTGCTTTTCCACTGAGGACAGCCACAACGACTGAAGTCATTAGATGTTTGACAACGCTATTTACACCTTCTGGGCAAGCAGAAGACGTGCATAGCGACAGAGGAAGTCAATTCGAGAGTTTTGAATTTTTGGATTTTCTAAATGCTTGAAATATGAGAAAATTAAGGACTACTCCTTATCATCCCGCTGGAAATGGACAAGTAGAACGTTTTAATTGAATAATTTGGAAAACTTTGAAACTTCGGCTAGCTCAAAAAAGATGGAGTGAAAACAGATGGGCGGAAGAAATCCACTTCGCACTCATGAATATTCATGGTTTACCCTCTCGAGCCATTGGGTATTAATCACCACACAATCAGTTCATGGGATTAACAAGAAAATCAACATTGGATGCAAACGTAGCGCAGTATGAGCCTTTAAATGTGACAAGCTTGTCATCTTAGTTGAAACCTGAAAACAAAGTCTTCTTAAAAAGACAGCCTCGCTTCTCAAAATCAGAAACATTGATCGATGAAGTAATCGAAGTGGAATTCCCTTACAGTGGTCGAACCGATGCGGTTTCCTCAAGGCATCTGGACTACTGCCTGATGATGGCAGTGGAGCAAAGACGAATCCATTGGCTAACTTGTTGGAACCGGGAAGACCACAGCGTCAGAAAAAGACACCGACTTGGCAAAAAGACTTTATAACTAATGCTTGATCTTCTTGTGAGGGTGAATGTTGTAATTTGATTATTGTCTATCTGAATCGACAGCGGCGACTGTTTTGATTTTCTTATATATTCATCCTTTTTCTATGTGTATTCATCTTTGTTATATATATTTTAGATCCGAGAATTGATTCTGTGTAATACAACAACTGTAAAATACAACAACTGGCAATTCAACATTTTTTATTTTGGTATTCAGAATCATTAAAATTTTTAAAATCATAAATTTCTTTTTCTATCATAGTTTCATTATCTTTGATCTTTAACCTTGGGGTACAAGTAAAAAATATCCATTCTGTCCTTGTTAGTAATGATATAATTTTATTTTAATTTAAATAAAGTTAAATTAAAAAGAATTTATATAAATAAATATTTTTTTTTAAGTTTGCGCTGTTTATACGCATCAGTTAAAGTTTCTCTGTTAATGTGAACTTTTGTCGAAAGATTCGAAGAATGCGTGACTAAAAAATAAATTTGAGACTTTAAAATGGATTTTATTTGTTAAATGTTTAGAGATAGAATTTCAGTTCATCAGAAATATCCTTTCAAAACGAATGGGGGTAAATCCTTATTAACAACATCAGTATGAGTTTTAAAACATTTATTAACATCACAAGCGCATTCACTATTTGATATTTTTCTTGATTAATCTTTTTCTAAATTCACACTAATATTTTCAATAAATGAAAATCATTTAATAAAAATTATTAATTAAAAAGATTTTAAATGGTTAAAATTAAATCTAAACATTTTTACCAAAGTACATTGTAAATTAATATATTAAAATTTTAAATTACAATAAAAATTAAATAATACATTCAAAAATTATTTTAAATCTTTTTACTTTAAAATTGAATTAAATTATTTTTAATTAGTGGGAATCAAAGAAAATACCAATCATCCATCAGGGTAGGAGAGACACAATCCGAAAAAACATACTGTTGTATCTCAGCATTAGGTTTTTCGGTAATTGGAGATTTTGAAACTCTTTTGCAGTCATCTAGAACTGAATTTGAATGGTTAGAGTGAAATATTTTTAAAGCTGTTTGAGCATCTTCAACGGGGTCATGGAATTCATCCAAACCATAAATTCGAGAACTTGATGCACTCAGAAAGTCGATACCAGAGAAATTCTCCATTTGAAGAGAGTGGCTCAGAGAATCAGTTCGATTAGCATTTTGATCGCGAATGAAATCTTCTTTCGATAGATTTTCAACGATAATTATTTGAAAGAAATCGATTGATTTATTAGATAAGACTTTCATTGGAGAACTGTCCAACGATTTATGGAGCTTTAATTCTTCGAATTTTGAATTATCCATTAGTAATGACTCTGTTTTCTTATACAGAAGAACTTTATCGATTTCTACATAATCACGATTGAAGAGACATTCATCTGGTTCATAAACACTGTTAATTTTCATCAAGTTTTAATTTTGAAGAAAATGTTGGATCTGAGACGGTTTCAGCAGATTTCCACTCGCAGTGAATGTATGAAAGTCCGCGACCTTTTAGAAAATATTCATCAAATTCTATTTATGAGCCTTTCGATGTTACATCTAATATGTCAGAAACGCTTACAATTCACGATCCAAGCATCATTGTAACAACTTTACTCTGATTTTCTAAATTTAATTCAAAATTTGAATCATCATAACTATTTATTAAATTTTCGTCATTTGAATTTATTTCAAAACTTGGTTTTTTATTTGTCATCATTTTTGATTTAATAATTTTGGAAGTCGAGAAAAAACACTATTTAAGACACAAAGCTTTAGAAAAATCGATATAAATGAATAAATTGTAATTGCCTCAGAAAAATTGTCATTTAATTGTGAATAATTTTTCGTACACACACATTGACACAACATGAAACACTAATAACATTTCGGCGCAACACGCACACTCAACACGATTACACGCATATCATAATGTGATTGGTCCATTTAAATGGAAAGTCAACAAAAATCAGAAACAAAGAACAAAACTCTTTGTTTAAATAATCTAATTGTAATTTAGCAATTGATCGAAAATTTAAAGCAATGTCAATTGCTCAAAAATTACAACGCTTGAAATTAATTTACCAAAAAAACGGTGATCTCATTGGTGGTGTGAAAGCATTATTTCAAACCGATAAATTAAAATGGGGTAATTGTGTCGAAAAAGATCAAATTGTCAAAAATCATAATAATTGAAAGCGGCAATCATCACAAAACCATATGAACGTGATGATCTGAGATATATATATATATATATATATATATATATATATATATATAAATTTAAATATATATACATATATATATTATTTAATTAAATTATTTTTTTATTAAATTACTTTTATTTCATTAATTTAAATTTACTTTAATTAATTATTTTAATTTAATTATTTAAAATATTTATTTAACTTTTATTTTTAAATTGGGTTTAATAAAGAGTTAAATGTAATCGCAACGCGACCACATACAACATGCACAATATCAACAAACAATTCAAAACATGCCTCACAATCCTATTTCAATAATCACTATTAATGATACAAATTAACAACATCAATATGACTCTTTGAACATTTATAATTATTACAAATTGAAATGTCATTACAACTAAAGTGGTCGGGTTCACGGCCGTGATTGCTCACAGTGGTAATCCCTGTCCGTATGCGGAGACAATATTCCAAGTGGAAAGGCATGACAGCAACACTCCCATCAAGTGACAGTTCGACGCGAATGAATCGCCACAAGTTCTGTCGACTGACGTGGATGAAACACAACAATCACGTTCTGTGGCCGAGCTCTGCTCGGAAAACGGATGCAAAAAGCAATCGGAATAAAAAAACAAACCGATACTTGATGGCGAATGCATTAGAAAAACAAGGCGGACATCACACCTTAACGACCCACGAAAAGGTTCTAGGTTCTAGAGAAAATAACGAAATACATCTCTGAAAATTATGACATGATCAATCGGAATGAAATAATAAAAGAAGTAATTGGACAATGTGAAGCATGCCAAAAAAGTAAAACATTAACGACCACTA
>MQRK01167015.1:0-17156 GCA_001938485.1 Girardia tigrina | reverse complement strand
CTGTTTTGCTTTTGTAAATCAAGTGTAACCTTGAGCGGATTACACAATCCGTCTAAGTTTTCCTATAAATAAATTTAATATTCAAGTGTAATCAAATACGCGATGATATAAAATAACTTTTGAAGTATGTGGCATTAGAGAGTCGCTATTAAAATCATTACTAAGTGAGTTCGAGAGTAAAACTATAAAAAAGAGAATAAATTAATAAATAAAGATTATATGTTATATCTAAATCGATGGACCAAATTCTCGAGAATTGGAGTATTCTCTCTGAGTTCTAAATTTTTGATCTGTCTGATGAGACGAATAAATTGTAGGATCATAAATAAATCATGAAATTCCTGAATAATTTAAGTAAAAATTATGTACCATCGAATTCACCGAATAATACATATTTGTATGGTGCGATAATTGTAGTCTAGATTTAATAAAAATGGTTTTATATAGCATTTTGTAATGGTAGAAGTTTAGTAATATTTCAGTCGAGTTAGGCGGTTGACAGAGAAATATAAAGTAATTGGTTTTAGTTTATTGAAAGTTTCCAGAGGTCGATCAATTAATTTGTCTGACACCACCGAGCGAGGAGTCGTATCGTTCAAAACATTTCTGCAAAAGGTTTTAATATCAGCAAGTGCTGCAAATAAAAGTTTAAGATCATATTTAAAATCATATTTAAAATCATTGATAACATTGTGAGAAAAATAAAATGTTAAATATATTGGAAAAATAATATTATATGAATGAAAATTGTTGACAGAGGGGAGGAACCTTCTGGAGGTGACGCAGGCCGACTGGAGAATGCGAGGGCACGCGGGTTGGTTGACGTTTACTTCCTTTAGGCTCTCTTCGTCGGACATGATTAAAAACTAACGCCTCAAAATATTTAAACGATAATGAAAAATAATATCGACCCCTCAGGCACTGAGACCACCAGTCGGGCAATACCAGTTACTGATTAGAACCCGTAGGCACTCCGAAGCTGTTGAACTCAAAAAACGGATGGGGGCTCTTAGTCAATAAAAATGTTGTCGAGAAAGGTGAACGCGACATCATGTAGGTATCAAAACGACAAAGAAGTATATCCAAAATCATTTTATGCTACCTGATTTAGCGAAAGAAGTGCAAATCGTTATAAGAATACATACGCAGAAAAATTCCAAGTGAAAAACAAAAGAGAAGTTGATTCCAATAAGAAGTGACGAGTTTTTAGAGCAAGTCGTGATGGATATCGCATATATAGGTGACAAGAATAACATGTACCCATATCTATTGGTCATGGTGGACCAGTTTTCAAAAGTGGTCTCTTTGACAGATATTAGAACTAAAAACGAAGACATCATAGTTCAATGCGTGTTGATAAAATGTATATATAGATATGGGAAGCCAAAATAAATATTAACAGACAATGGAAAATGTTTTACTGGCGGAAAATTAAAAGATATGGACTCGAACAAAGATTTAGTAGCGCATTTCAACATCAATTAAACGGGTTGGCAGAAAGAACTATTTGAACAGTGAGAGACATGATAGTAACAAGCAGAGGAGACACAGACAAACTATCATGGTGGAAAATTGTTCGGAAGATAGAATTCTGTCTAAATTTAACAGTCGACCGTTTATTTGTTTTTTAGAAAAATAAACTTAGAATGCGGTTTCGTGAGCATGGCACATCCGCCTTTATATCCGGACATCACTCCTAGCGACTTCTATCTATTCAGATGACTAAAAGACCACATAAAAGGGCTTATTTTCGTTTGTAGATAATTTCAAGATATATATTTCACATTTTTATCATCACAAAATAAATAGCTTTTGCTGCTGTCCTTATTGATTTCTTGCACAGATGGAATCAACTTGTTGTTTACCAAGGTGGCTACATTGAGAAAAATGATATAACATAAATAATATAACATAACAAAATGATATAAAACATTTCTTCGTACAATGCTCAAAATAAAAGTAATTATAATAATTACTCACAAATTCGTTAAATAAATTTTAAGAAATAATTATTTAAAATAGAGAATAATCTTTGAATTTTATTTCTGTTAAGAAAACAAAATCCATTTTTACACTAATGCGTTCTGTCGCCATAATTAAATTTTGTTTTCAAAATTATTTCAATTATATAACTAAGATTAAAACTCTTCTAACTCAACAACTCGTATAACAAACCTATTCTTAATTTTTTGTTTAAATCGTTATTAGACTCATTGGTACATAAAGAAATTGGGCAAGAAACGACAAAAATATAAATTTAGATTTTGTTTTTAGAGTTGCCGGTTTCTTTCTAAATTTGATATATGTACGGACTTTATTAAGTATGACAGCTGTGAGAATAGCCTAAAATGAGTTATTTTAATGCTTTTGTTATATATTTTACGGTCACTTAGTTTATACATTCCGACTGAATGGAAATGTTACTTTTAGAGACATTTTGTTGCAAAGTGAAGCGATAATAACGCAATTTTTATCATTTGGGACTTATTTGAGAATTTATTCACGTTTTTATTCGTCAAACACAATAAAAATGAAGTAGAGAAATTAAAAACTAAAATTATTGAACCTTTAGAAAACTTAAGAAACTTAAATGCTAACTGTAAAAATTTGTCTATTGATCTAAGATGCAAATTGGAAGTTTTAATGATAATTATGATAAAAAGAAAAACAGCTGTACTAAATTGACTAAATCTCTCGATTGAGTGAATTTATTACAGTGCCAAAAACAAAACATTTAAACCACTATGTCTTTTATCGAGAAAAATGTATTTCTTTTTTTTCTATAACAAAAACACATAGTCGTTCGAGTATAGTTAACAAATAACGTAATGATAAACCAAATTGGCAAATACTTTGCTTTAATAAAAATGTCAAAATAACCGAAATGGAGCAAATTTTTCATACTAGTAGTTCGATACCGGATTCACTCTTTATTAGAGTTTGATAGTGATCTAATTTGTTAGTATTCTTTAGAGAGAGAAATGGTGGAACTTTTTTCTTCTTTTTACTCGACAAAATAAATCGGAAATGCCAGGTGAGACAAAATAATCATTTGAGGTAAGTAAATAGTTATATATAATTCTTAATTAATGGTTTTTTTAATTATGAATTAAAAATCGATTGACTTTTAATTCATAATACATAATTACCTATGGTAATTATTAAATTAAATAATAGGGCAAATGAATAAAATAAATAAAAAAACAAACCCTTACAACAACGGGTTATAAAAAAAATTAATCAAATAAATAAAATAAATCATTTAAAATCTTTATAATAGCAGTTTATCCAAAGAAAAAAATAAAATAAATCAAGAAATTACATAACTAAAAATATCAGAGAGCAATTCAAAACATCAATACATGCTTGCAATATATATACAACTCACGTATACTCACATCAACAGAAAGAGGTCACATGAGAATGTTTCTTTTAAAAATGAAATTCAAAATATATCAAAATTTAAAAGGCCAATCCAATCGACAAAATGCAAATTAGAATTCGCTCCTCAAACAAATACAATATCTTTTCCAAACTCGATCACTAAAACCTATAGCAATTTTAAAAATAATTCAACTCGTGACAAAAATAAAATTTTCATAGATTCATAAAAACATAACTTTCAGAAAAATTCAAAATTTTTCAACAATCGACAAAATTTTAAATAAAATTTTATTACCCGAGTCACTCTAAATTTCAATTCGATTTTGAAAAGCGACATTCAATTTTTGACCAAGCTTGCTCTGATTCGTTGACCAATCAGAACGAGCCATTTAATACACTAATACGATTCGGCAAACAGATACAGCCTCAACTAATTAACTCTGTACGTCAACTGATAGCTGGATCTCTTAAGCACGGTAATACTTTACAAATAATGACTCTCGATGATTCCCAACGATTTCAATAAACTAAATTATTTTCAGTTTATGAACTCGAATTTTATTTTAATTTATTTTTTTCTTATTTGTATATACATATCATATATAAAAGAAACGACAAAACAGTTCAACAGTAAATGAATAAGCGAATTGTCATTCGATAAATAAAGCGATTCATTACTCAAATTAAGATTGTCTTTAGGAAGAAGAATATTTTTTGATATAAATAACTAGAACAAAGAAATAAAATATTGTAAAAACTAAAATTTCTCCATTTCAAAATATATTTAATGACAATTTCAACATATCAACCATCATCTTCATAATAAATAATTGACCAGTATATAAATGCAAAAATAATGATTATGTAATCGACGGCATGAAATCATGCTAATCAAAAATTCTCAATAAGCTGGTTGAGACTGCCGATTGAACATTGATTTTAGGGCAACGTGACCTAATTAACAATGCTTCACAGAACACTCACTTCTAATAACTATCAAAATGCTTACACAGAAATTTGAAATTATCAGTATTAACATCACATTTACATTTTTTCATATGTTCGGCAATATAGCTCTTACTTTCATTCGACCATGTTCTTGAATTCGTTTACAGAGATGACGGGCAGTCTCTCTAATGTATGTGGCATCGCACCCATTATATTGATATTCGAAAACAATATCAGAAGGGTTAAATGTGTAAAAGATTTTTTTCTGAACATATTTTAAATTTTATGAGATCGTAATATAATTTTTAATTTTAATTTATTGTTAATTGCTTCTAACAATGTTTTTTTAAAGTTTTTAAATTCTTCAGAATAAGGTACAATCAAGCAATTCTTAGACATATTAACAATATATAATGATACTATAAAAATAAAAAATATTAGATAAATAAAGTATTTTGAATTTTGTTTTTCATAACAAATTATCATCTGAATTTAAGTTTTTGAATTATTGTATACAAAAAACGTCAAGGAAACTTTCTTTACTATGGAGAAGTCCTTCTAACATTGAAAATATGATAAGATTAAATATTTAGTTTTTCAAATAAAAATAATGATTATTATTATTACTTTTTCAAAAGAAGTTGGATGTTCTTCATTTTTGTTCTTCTTATAAACCTTTGCAATTGAAGCAATTTAAGTAAGTTGATTTATAAACTTCGCTTATACTTAGGCTGGAAAAAACTATTTAAAGTGGTTGATACTCCCATTATCATATTTTCCAATATTTTTTTGTAACAATTACTATTCTTTCCTTTTATTATTATATCAAGAAATGATAATTTTATTAAACTTTAATAATGATGGTGAGGAATATTCTGAATTGTTTGTTGTTTTATAATTTGCAAGTTGTGTGTTGATTCGGATTGTGTCTCTCCTACCAAGATGGGTGGTTGGCATTTTCTTTGATTCCTACTAATTCATAATAATATATTTTAATTTTAAAATATAAATATTTAAAATATTTTTCAAATGTAATATTTAAATTTTCGAAAAAATTTTGATTTAATTTTTAATGTAATTTAAAATGTTAATATATTAATTTAAATGGTACTTTTTTTTAAAATCCTTAGATTTGATTTTAACCAATTAGAATCTTGATAATTAATTAATATAATAACTATTTTCTATTTGTTTTCAAAAAATAGGATAAAAGACAGAAAAATATTAATTAAGAGAAATATCGTATAGTGAAAGTGATTTGCATAATTGTTGTCATGACAATTCAACTTGTGATATTAATAAATGCTCGACAAAGCATATTGATGTTGTTAATATTAAATTATTAATATTAAATATTAATATTATATTATTAATATAATAATCATTTACAAACGGAACAATAAACTTTGCCAGTGTTTTTGAAGTTCATTTCAAATCATTTTCATAATTATTTTTAACTAATGTTTTTAAAAGTTTCTTAATTTACGATCTCACAAATTTTGATCTTAGATCAGAATATCTGATATTTTTTGTTTCCTAAAGTGGCATTAAATTATCAAAAATGACATTGCGATTAAAAAATTCGAGGAATCTGATAACATCGTTTTATACTTTTTCCAACAAAACACTCGAAAAATTTAAAAAATATGAGCTGAAGAAAAACTATTTTCATATAACTTGCTACAGATCAAAAGTTCTTTGTTACGGTAATTTCTTTTCACACAAGTACAACTCTTTAAATATAAATAATTATTGACTTATACAAAAATACTATTGATATTCTCTATCAGAAAGATGACAAGTTAAAAAATAAAGCAAATATTTATTCCAAACTTTCTGAAAGGAAAGTTTGATCAAAGAATGAGGAAAAAAGTAAAAAAAAATAATCTATACAAAATGATAGAAAAAATAAAATATGTTTGAATATCCTACGTAACTTATGAGATATGCTAAATTATGAATACTTAATAATCCAACAATTAAATAATTAAAAAATAAAATACTTAGGCTGTCCCAAAAGTCCTCAGGTGGCCTTTAAAAACACACTAATATTTTACCAAATTTAACCAAATTTGGACTGAATATTCATATTGTCATAAATACTGTGTTAAGATTTCAAAGCATAAAATTAAAAATAAGTAAAATTTTGTTATATTAAAGTATTGAAATTATAAAAGTGCAGCGAATTCAAATCAAGCGGTTTTTAACAATGGAACCAAATAAATGTTGCCAACGTTTTTTTGTTCTAACTCAAAGTAAAAGAGTTCAGAAACTCTTCAGCAACTAAAGCAGGCATGGAAGACGCAAATCACCCAGCACTGAAAACTATTCAACGATGGTTGACTGATTTTAAATAAAAGCGGACGTCCTTCGACGATTCATCAAGAAGTGGCAGGCCGTCATTAATAGACGATGAAAAGATTAAAGCACTCAAAGAAGTTATTGATGAAGCTCCAAATACGTCTTTGCGTTATATTGAAAATGAACTTTCTTTAGGCGAAAATACATTCCACAAAATTTTGCGTGAAAAACTTCATTACAAAAAAGTTTGCTCCGTTTGGGTCCTTCACGAACTTTTTGCTGCTAATAAATAACAACGCATTAACATTGCAAAGCATATACGCCATGTAATTTCACAGATGTGTGATGAAGCATATTCCAACATAGCGATCAAGGATGATACATGGGTCTTTTTCCAAGGAGAGGAAAGAAAGAAGATCACAAAGTTTGGATTCCTTCTAATGCTGTTCCACCAAAAGAGATAAAGCCATCGCCAATGACTGATAAAAAATCTCTTGTTTTCGTAACCTTTACCTGCAACAAACGTTTTAATGTAAAAGCATGGTACCAAGATTGATTCAGTGGTGTATGTGAACTTTGTTCATGATACCGGTGAAAAATGGCGGAAACTTGTAAATTCTTTTTTAATTCTTTATCAACAGAAACATTAAAAAATCAACTAGATAAACTTTTTAACTATTGTCAGTTGGTTATTGACAACAATGGTGAATATTTTGTTGCTTTAGAAATTTTTAAAATATTTTTTTAAATAAATTTTTAAATTTGCTGCATTTATTTTTTTGTTGGTTAATAATATTATTTTTTTGGTAAGTTTCAAATTTTATGCTTTGAAATTTTAACACAGTATTTATAACAGTCTGAATAATATTTAGTTCAAATTTGGTTAAATTTGGTAAAATATTAGTGTGTTTCTAAAGGCCACCTGAGGACTTTTGGACAGCCTAAGTAATATCAAAAAAATGAAAAAAATATGCTGATAAAAAATAATTAAATTTTATATCGGCTACAAATAAAAGGATAAAGAACAAAGAATACTGATTTTCTCAGAATCTCTTGGGTTTGGACCTTCTTACTGAAAGACATATCGACAAATCTATTCTGTATCCCACTCTCATTCAAGGTTGAATTGTTGCTTGTTTTACTTCCATTTAAATAAATTAACATAATCGATAATAATAAACAGAAAAAGATATTCAATTCTTTTAAATATATCGTATTGTTCTAATCATTGATGAAGTGATCGATTTGTGCTCGATCGCACAAACCTAGAAAGACGTCCGGGCTCTCAAATCGTTGCATGGACCTCTCCTATACGGGCATGGACCTTACTAAGTTTCTGATTAAGTAGTTAATTTTAAAATTCTAATAAAATTAATATTTGATTTTATCAATTATTGTGTTTTTTACCATTAAACAAAATTGAGAAGTTCATCTAGTCAACGGTTACTTCTAAATTTTAACTTCTCAAAAAAAGAATCAATTAAAAAAAGAATCTTTTTTTCATTACCAGATACCTCCAAACATGTTTTGTCTCTACAACTATTGAGTATCCAATCATAGTTAAAGGATAAAACGTCCCTAAAATTTCGCATGATGTTGTTCGAAGTGAAATAAAAAAATTTCCACAAATCTAAAAAAGGAATTTTTTGAATACCAACGTGGGAAATGGGAGTTGTTGGCCTCTGATGGATGGAAAAATTTTGTTTTCCATGAAAAGCATTTTTCATTCCAAATACACCTGTTTTTCTTACTAGCTTCGAATTTGATTTTACAAGCTTTGGAATTTTTGCGCACTTACGAGATTGTTTTTAATTTCGTGAATTATCGATAATTCCAAAAATATGATTGCTGCTACTAATTTAGTTTCTTCTAAAAGGCCATCGGTTCTGCCCTTGAAATGTGCCGCTCACTGTATAAATCGTCTTTTACGTTTATTTGTTTTTATTAATGTATTAATATATTGTATACATTGTAATATATATTATAAAATACATATTGTATATAATATAACAATTAATGAAATCATGATTCATCGATGATCACTCCAAGCAACATGGAATTTTGAGTAAAGTCATTTCTAATTAAATTTTGAGTTTTTTCTTAATTCAACATGAGATTTACAGTAATGAGTTTGCATTTGACACTATTTTTAATGAGATTGCAATTGGTAATGTTTTTTGGGTGATAATTTTCATGGTTATTATGAATAATATTTGTTTTAGTTGCATTTACATTGAATATACATTTCTTTTCTCCATTGACAATATCAGAAGAATCTTTAATAAGAAAACAATATTCACCCCAAGGAGAACGGCTTCTTGATCCATTCATCTTCAGTAACCTACCCCTTGACTCAATATCTTCAGCTAAGTAAAGGAATGCGAGACAACGTTTCAACCAAAGAACACCATGGTACTTCTCGATCAATTTACTTACTCCGAAACGTTATATACGTTTATCAAACATTTTTTTATCAAACGACCATTTGAGTTTGCACGTCCATTTCACTGACAACAAAACAAAACTCTTTTTAGGAGATTTCGCCATCGACAACTTTATCAGCAAATATTATAGTTTTATCGATGATCTGTTGCAATTGGTTATCTTTCAGATTGTTACCAGCCATAATTTTCCAAACTTGAAGTAATTCTCCATGGCGATCCATAAGTCATCGATTAAGGTATCTGAATATGAAATCCAATGATTTGCTTTTGTCTCTTGATGCTTCCATGTCCAAACATTTTCCAAAAATCTTCACGTTGTGTTCGACTTTTGCATAGCATAGCAAATGCATACGAAAGGTTCCTATTATATTTTTAAAATCAAAAATATAATTTTATTTAATATTTCTTTTAGTAGGTTGATGCAAATGAAATGTCGTTTTTAATGTATTTAATATTCATTGTTTGAAATATTTAGAAAATTATTAATTAATAGATTCATATTTAAATTTACTTTTAAGCTTAAACTTTACTCTATATTTTGATACCAAGTATGAGATTATTGTTGTTAATTTAAGGTGTATTTATTTTATTTTAGAAATGTTAGAAAAGAAGGAAATGAGAACAATTTTATTCTACGATTTCAAACTAGGTCGAAAAGCGACAGGAACGGCACGGAATATTAAAATGTATTTGGACAACATACCACTAATTTATGAACAGTACAGCGTTGGTTTTCTAAGTTTCGTAGTGGCAACGAGAGCCTTGAAGATGAAGAACACGGTAGTCGACCATCACAAATTGACGACGACCATTTGAAGAAGTTAATCAATGCCGACCCGCATAAAAATTCAAGGGAAATCACTCAAGAACTCAACGTTCACCAATCAACAGTTGTTTATATCTGACGAAAGTCGGGAAAGTGGAAAAGCTGGACAAGTGGGTGCCGCACGAATATAAAGAAAATCAAAACATCGTCGTTTTAACGTGTGTTCTTCTCTGCTTCTACGTAATCAAAGTAACCCGTTTCTGGATCGAATTGTAATGTGCAATGAAAAATGGATCATATACTACAACCGGCAACGTTCAGCTCAGTGGTTGGATATCAATGAGGCTCCAAAGCCTTTACCGAAGCCAAACTGACACCAAAAAAGTCATGGTAACTGTTTGGTTGTCCGCACACGGTTTAATCCATTACAGCTTCCTAAAACAAGGCGAAAAAATTACAGCGGAAAAGTATTGTCAGCAAATTGATAAAATGCACCAAGAACTACAAAAAAATGGCCGGTATTACTCAACAGAAAGGGGCCAATTCTTCTGCATGACAACGCTCGTCCACATGTTGCAAGAAAGACCATGCTAAAGTTAAACGAACTGGTATATGAAACTTTGCGTCATCCGCAGTACTCAACAGACTTTTCACCTACAGACTATCACCTTTTCAAACATTTCAGCCAGCTCCTTCGCGAAAAATGCTTCAGAAATCAAGGAGATACTGAAAGAGCCTTGGACAACTTCATTGCCTCAAGAACTCCAGAATTTTATGAAACTGAAATAAAAAAAACTTGTTACCGTTTGGCAATAGTGTGTTCAATGTAATGGTTTTTATTTTGACTAATAAAGTTAATTTTAAAGAAAATTATGCTCATTTAAAGTTAAGGTTAAAAAACGACATTTCTTTTGCATCAACCTAATAACAAAAATTCCAAAGATATTAATTAAAAATAAACAAAATAATTTTTAATTTCCTAAACATTATCTTTATTAATTTTTGTCAACATTTCAAGTTTGATTAAAAAAAACAAAATTCTGATAAAGAAAAGAAATTATTATATTTCTTTTTTTTGTTTTAAACAGCGACATTGAACTTTTATACTCATTTGTTTAAATCATCCTAAATTACTCTAAAATGTTATATGAATAAGATTTATCGAATAATTGAGGATTTTTTTCGGATTTTAATTATATTTTCTCAATTTTGAAAGAGATTTGAATGAAAATCTATAAATTAACATTTATTAACTATAAATATTTTTATTACTATAAATATTGAGAAATATTTACTGAATTATTATCATTTTTATAAGGTTGATTATTATTAAAATAAAAGAATTTGAAGAATATTTTTGAATGGTGTTTATTGTATGTTGTTTTTCGGATCGTGTTTCTTCCACCAGATGAAAAATTGATATTTTGAATGTTTTGAAGCGTCAGATTATTCGGACAATTTTAAAATTTAAATAACAACTTTTACATTAAATTAATGTATTTTAATCAATTAATATATAATAATATTTTAATAGTAGATTGTAACGTACATTCAAGTAGTATAAAGAGAAAAAACAGAAAGACTTACTGGACCTATGAACTTGAACACGGAACATGATATGCCAGTGTCTATCGGTGTAACTGATGAGGACTGTCCAAGAGTAATTCCTAGTGTGGTGCTGAATTTTCGACTGGGTAATATAACGGATAAGGGAATGTTTCCTTGCCCATTTCCCCGTTGAGCTAAGTGTGTTTATACAGACAAAAGTGACCAGAATCACGGAACAAAGGAACATGACTGGTCATTTCTCAGAGGGAAACCGAAACATACCCGTGCTTTGAAAGCTTGCATCTGAAGCCGTGTGAGAGGATCAGAACACTTTGTATTTGACAAATGGTTTCTACCCGATACCGAATCTATGATTCATTACCCTGTGCGCCAATGGTATTATTTGTAATACACAGTTATTCGTAACAGTCGGGGGAGGCTTAAATCAGTGTTCTTAATACAAATATGTACTGGTAATTTATAATTGTTCTATTTTTTAAAAGAAATTTAAATTTTGCAATATTTTATATTTATTATTAAAAAGTGAACGCCATTTTTCACAATTTATTTTTGTAATTAATTTCGGCGGATTACCCGCCATCTTCAGACTAAATTAACACTGACTTTTTGCAGCTTATATATGAGAAAGGTGATTATGCAATCAATCATGTAATGAAGGCTCTTTTGAAAATGTTTAACAGAGAAGTTGAGTGTGAAGCTTGGATATTAATTTTTGGATCCATGGATCTTATTAATAAGGCCTCACACGTTACTCTCTCCCAGTAATTTTTAAATCAATTACACATAATTTTAAAATCATTTTCTCCAATTTTCTTTTTACATTTTAAATTATGTTCGGCAATATTGCTCCCATTATCCAACCGACTATGCTCTTTGATCCGTTTGCAGAGATGACGAGATGTCTCTCCAATGTATGTGGCGTTACACCCATTACATGTATATTTATAAACAAGATCGGAGCACAAATCGAGAGGAGTGGGAAATTTTATATTTAATATGTTTCTCTAATTTTTTCTTTTCATATTATTATGTTAAACACATTTTAATAAAATAATTTGTTGAATGTTTTCTGTTCATTTTGATGATAAATTTATAAATAATGTTTTTGAAAGCCGATATCTCTACATGAAATCTTAACAGATAACTTAAAACAGAATTCATCAGAATTTCAAAAATTTATTTTGGTTTTAGAAGTTTGTTCCGGTCGTAATTTTGTATTCTTTTTTTTCCAATATGTTTCAATATGAATACATGGACCTCTTGCTTTAAGACTTTTAAATTTTGTTCCAGTTGTGAAATGTATTCTTCCTGATGTCATCATCGTTTTTTTTGTAAACTGGAAGAAAACAGTAAAGGTTTAGTCGTTCGAAATTCGCAATTTTAGTTAATCTCGAAAAATTCATAGAGAAAGAATCAAAAATCTTTTCAATTTTGGATTGAAATTTCAATTTACTAGTTTTCGTTCCTTCTGAATGTTTTTGCCTTATTCAATTCTGTTAATTTAATTCTAAATGTGCTAAATCTATAAAAGTTAATTTAAGTATAACTTACGCACAACCTTTTGTTGTTTTTAAATATTATGTTACTTTCCTAAATTTACCTTGTAACTCTTAACTAACTTAATAGTTCAAATTTAACCGATGATCAATTAAATATAGATGAAGGTGGATCTTGAACATGGAATCAGAAATAAAATTATCTAATTGAAACTTCAATCCAAGGTTGAAAAATTGTTTAATTTTTAAAGGTTTTTAAACATTTACAAATGTTTTGGAGAACAACCTTTTTAGTCATCAAACAATTTTGATTCAACGTAGTCTTTTACGTGACCTCTCCTTAAACGACAATATTTACTTCATCTCTTTTTTTCTTCTAGTTATTCTTTCTCAATGAACAAAATTGTGCCACCCTAATTTGAGAGTATATTGTTTTGGAAGTGATCTTCTGACGATCCCAGTCGGTTGCATTTTTATTTAATCATTCTTCTCATATATTTTTGAACCCTTCTAAAATTATTAAAACAAAATTAAACATTTACATGAAAGTACATTAAAGTTTGAGATATGAGTTTTCGACACAGAAAAATTAGGGTAATTGGTATTATTCGCGGATGGTTTCTGTAATTTCCATAGCGATAATTATCCGGTTATGATGGCAGTTTGTTCGAAAATGACGATGGAAAATTTTCTAACTATCACACAATTATTATTATTTTGGAGTTATGTTATGATGCAAAAAACATTATTACAAAAAGTATTAAAAAGTTATAGTAGGGATTTGAATTCTTATGAAAAACGAAACTTTTCTAATAACAAAAATACCCATATAAGCAAATTTATTTCAACAAGTCTTTTAGTAATTTCAAAATTAATAAATATAATCAAAATTAAATAACATTTTAGTAAAAATATATAAATTTTTTTAATACATTGAAAAGAATAAAAAAAATTAAAAATTTTGTTTAATAGTTTAGTAAAATTTTAATTTATTGGTATTTAAAATGTTTTAAAGACTAAATTTATTAAATGTGAATAAATTGAAATAAAACTGGCAAATTGTCAAATAAAAAATTCTTAAGCCAATCAAAGTTAATTAATTTCGACGGTTTAACCGTCATCGTCAGAACAAATGATTTTTCAAACGAAATTTACTTATATAGTGCAGTTAATGATTATGCAATCAATACGTAATCAGTACATCATTTAAAAACTCTCAAGAGAGTTGTAGAGAATGCAGTTTGAACGTTAATTTTAGGATCCAAAGATCTTATATATAATGCTTCACATGTCACTCTCTCCCAATAATTTATAAATTGAGTGCACAGAATTTTAAAGTGTTGTGAATTTATATCTCCTTTACAATGTCTTCTATGTCCTACAACTTTGTAGAGAGTTTTTAAAGGATGTACTGATTACGCATTGATTGCATAATCATTAACTACACTATATAAGTAAATTTCGTTTGAAAAATCTTTTGTTCTGATGATGATGGTTAAACCGTCGAAATTAATAAATTTATTAAAAGTATATTTTTTGAAAAATATATTAGTATACTTCATTTTGTTTAAGTAAATTAAAATATAAGTATTTTAAAATAAATCTTTTCTATTGTTTTAAGTTATTTATATCCAATCTGTGTTTGATACAGACTTCAGATTAGTTTTAATTTTGTAATTGTATAAATCTGATCTATCAATAAAAGATCCACCTGATGATGTTCGGATAAGAACGAAACATGTCGTGAATTGTAAAATAATGTTATTGTTAATCTCCAGATTCTTTGTACCAAACCCTTAATCATGTTCCTATTACATATTTAGGGTCTGAAAAACTTTTATAATTATTGTAAAAGCCGTATAAGTTGGTTTCCGATAGATATAATGTGAATCAAAACCATTCTGTAAAATAGAAAACTAATCCTTTGAAACAGAAGAGATTATATTTTTACAATGGCTCCAATGGCCAAGAACCACTTTCGATCGACTTGATTGCGAGTACTCACTAATCTGCGTTTTAAGATGATGATTTGTCAGTACAATATATTTATATATATATATATATATATATATATAGGTGTGAAAAGATTGAGCCAGTGATCTGAGGATGACAATTGTATTAAGGGTTAATATGTTAATTAAGTCGAAATATATAGATTAATATTTATATTAAATGGATGAGCTTTGTATTTTCAAACATTAATTTTGACCTTTTTTCAACTAAATTTTATAAATTTTTAATTATTCTATTATTTCAATAATGATGTTAATATTAATAGTTAATAGCAAATAAAACAACTTCTAGCTCTATTCATACATCAAATTGATAAAGAAGTCCATTAACATTGATTGTTTTCTATATGTAATGGTAAAATTTGGGGGATTATAAAGGGTGTGAGGATCATTATTTGTAGGTATGGTACTTAAGTAAGATTGTATTGTAACATAAAACGAGGCAAGGGATATAATTATTTTACACTTATTCAGTAAACGAGATACTGTTGTGATTCTTAAATTATTCTTAATAATTATTCTATTTAATTGAAATTCAATTAATTGGAATCTGATGAATATTATAAATTTTTGCACCAAAAACAAAATTTATCGTTCTTAATCTTTTATTGTTTAAAACAATTCGTTTATTTTTTACATAATTTTTCATTTGGTTCTTGTAATTCTTCTTTTTATAAATGTTGAATATTTGTAATAGTAATGAAGTCAAAGTATCCAGTATCAAGTTAAGGAAAAAAGTAAGGCTGTTATAGTTTAGGATTATAAATAAATTAAACAATATAACAAAAATTAACCATGTATATACGGTTCAATAACTAATAGAACCTTAGAGTCTCTCACTCAATATGACCGTATTATCAAACCATCAAGAATTTTGCTGAACGTGTTCTTCTGTAAAAAATAAAGACGTAGAAGACCTTACGGTGTTCGTCAAATGCAATCATAAGGAAAACAAAAAAATAAATTCCAGCTAAAATAATTTTATCACTGTTCGGAGGTGTTTTTGGCGAACTTTAAATTTTTGGAAATTTTTTAATTGAAAATCATATTATTAGTTAAGATAGGTCAAAATAATGTTTTATTAATTAAAATGATTTTTTATAAAATGATCTATAAAATAAGTTTTCTGTATGTAAAATTTATTTTTAAAATAATATGATTTCTATAAAAAATGAATATTTTGTAATTGATCGAATAATTACAGAGTTTACTATATGTAATAATATAGTTAGTTTTAAAATAATTTAATTTCTGTAAAAAATTAATATTTATAATAGATCGAATTATTAACGAATTTACTATATGTAAAAATGGGTTTGAAAATTTAATTAAAAAATCATTGTTTGTTAGAAAAAAAGTTTTGCTTTAACGACTTCTTCTATTGATCAAGAACCCAACAACCACAAATGGATAAAGTAAAAAAAAAACCAATATCGAAAACTTTAATTCACAATGTAGTAATTTCTAAAAAATCTTCTGTCTTAAAACACGTTTCGTTCTTGTCAGGTAGAGTACTTATTGAACGTTCCATGTATTTTCAGTATTTTATAAATGTTCAAAACAAATTTGTTCCCCTTTATTAAAAATTCTTTTTTTTCTTTTGTTCTATTGCTTAACAACACATATTTCTTAAATGTAGAAATTTTTATTTCAATTTTCTAGAATAAAAAATATATCTGGATCGAAGATTTCTCAGAATCTACCCTTTTAATTCTTTTAAGAAAGGGTAGTCAGCTGGAGCTAGGTCTGGTGAATACGGAGGATGATGCAGAAGTTCCAAATCAAGTTCCTGCAGTTTTGTCACTCTCTTAACAGCAGTATGCAGTTTTGCAATATTGTTAAGCTAAATAGGAGTAGACCTTTTTAACCAAACGTGGGTGCTTTCTTTAACTTTCAGCATCATATCTTTCAATTGTTTTTACCTGCGTAAGACCACCAAACACGCAATCAGCTTTTTTGATGAATGTTGTGCTTTAGAATGTTTTTTGTGCTTTATTTGCATTCACTCAGCTTGGTGAACGTTTTTTAATTATCATGTAAGATCCATTTTTATGACATGTTACAATTCCATTCTAAAAGTGATCCCATTTAAAGAAAGGAATTCACGAAACTTGATCTCGAGACAGCTAATCCAAGTAAGTAGGGGAAAAATGGGGACTCTCCCTCAGACCCCCCCCCGGGGGGGGGTGTTCCTAGTTACCATGGTTGCCATGGCAACGGTCGCGGTTACCATGGC
>MQRK01166997.1:0-14212 GCA_001938485.1 Girardia tigrina | reverse complement strand
AAAACCAATACCAAACATTAACATTTAAAATAGTGTTCTCATCAAATGTTTGTTTAATTTACTTAAACAAAATCAATTATTAAAAAGTTCTTTTGAATATTGGTGGTTTTGCTGAAACACCATAATAACCATAAAGATTTATTAAACCAATATATGATATTTTAAAATTGGAAATTAAAGTTACTTTATGAAAAATCTCGATTAAGTCCCAAAAATAAATATTTTTTTATAAAATAATGTTTTATAAAATGGAATTAAGGTTTTATAGAAACGAAAAAGGGGTTTAAAAAATGATAAAAGGATTTATAAAAATGAAAAAAGGGTTTTATAAAAACAAAACGCATGTTTCTCATTTCCTACATCAGATACATCGTCCATTCTAATAATAAAATTTCCTGATCTTAAAAATTCTGACCCAGTCCCTACTCAACTTCTGCATTCATCTGTTCATTTTGTTATGAATTAGCATCCGTACAAGTAGTCACTAACTTTTTGGATAAAGACTTTCTTTAAAAATTACATATGGTGAGATTTTCTTGACAACAACCTTTCAAGATATCTCAAAACATATTTTTTTCATTCCCTGCAATTTTATATGGCTAATGTTTTATCTCATTCGGAATTCTATACCCGAAATTATATATGAGTATTATAATTGGGTAGTTTATGTTTTGTTACATTTAATTAATTTTAACTGGTATTATTATATTATTAATGGTAATATTATATTATGATGTGTACTTTATTTAGATAATTTATACTATTTTTTAGGTATACGATTTTTGAAATATTAACATTAAACGCTTAATAAAATAATTATTTTCAAAAATTACCTCAAAATTTCTGAAAATTGGTTAGCCTGTGTGAAAATGTAATGACAAACTGCATAATACAGTAATTACACTCCGCTTAGTACGTTATCAATTGGGTACTGTTATCGAATTTCATTGCTTCTGTACGCATAATACCAACGTATATTAAAACTTTCCGTTTATTAGAATCAAAATTCGGATAATATTTTTCCATTTAAGAAAAGAATTATATTATTAAACGAGATCACATTAAGTGAAGTCAATAAAAATTATAATAAATATATAGAACGTATTTATATTATTAATTTTTGTTTTATATTAATTTTTTTATATTTTTTTATATTTTTATTTTTTTATATTTTTTTGTTTTATATTAATTTTTTATTTATAATAATTAATATTTTTGATACTTTTCAGACTTTCTTGTCATTTTGGAACCATCGACTTCATTTGAGGAACAAATATAGCATGAGTCAGTGTATATGTTTAAATGTTTAAAAAATATGTCGCAATTAATCTGTATAGTTAAACAAAACGTTAACCGGACACCGAGTACGCAATCTATTTTAATTAGAAAGCAATTGCAAGAATCTCATGTATTTTTTAACACAGTTCCAAAAGTTCATTATAACATCAAAAATGGATCAAATGGCGGAGAAAAAGATATTTTGACAAATCATGAAAATAAAGAACGCAAAAATGGTAAATTTATATATTTCAAAGTAGTATTGAACTTTGGACATTTTTTATTTTTTTTTGGTGGACACATTTGCCTCTGATTTAGTCCAAATGACAAGTTACTCATTTCCTATCCTTCATGGTCTCCCTAGCACCTCTGAATTTGTTGAATTTCGCAACGTTACCTAGATTTCTTCATTTGAAGAATGATCTTCTTCTTATAATTTGTAATGTTTTACGTTCTTGATTTTGTTGCGAGTCATGTCTTTTCTGATGAAGTATAGATACATGAGATCTATTAAATAGAGCACCTTTTTCCAGAAACATATATTTACAGATTCACTTGATTCTGAGATGTAACACATTCAAAATCGAACTAGATTTTATAATCCACATGCTGAGTGATTTTTTCGGCTATAAATGTCTGAATCAGGCATTGTCTTGACTTCTTACACTTCCATCCTATTCGTACACTTAGTTAAAATATATTTCCAAAGTTCCCTTGTTGTGGAGATATCTGTGGCATTACCAGTTTCTTCTACCCCATGTTAATTGTTTACGGGCACTGAGTACGTCAGAGCTTTGTGATAAAATATCATTCAAATAATGATAGTTTGCTTAAATATACATTCATGAAAGTTTATTGTCGGAGCGACGCTTCTTGCAAATCTACTGGTAGTGTTCTGATTGAAGTCTTTTTAAAGTCCTGAATACGCTACCTTTTAAGTTCGAAGTGAGAAGTAAAATTCTATTCACGATGTCTCTAATAGGGACTGTCGGTAGGAGGTGAAAAATGTATGTTCTCCCCCACCTCTCCCAGGCGCACCCGTAACTATGGGATCGGTCGCGAACTTCTTAGTGAAGTTATGGTTATCATGGTAACGGTTTTGATTTCCCTAGACACGGTTCCGGTTTCCATGGCAACGGTTCCGATTTTCTTAGAAACGCTTCTGATTGGTTCCCATATCCTTGGCAACGATCGCGATCGCCATAGAAACGCTTTTGATTGGCTCTGGGTACCCTAGCAACGACTCAGATCACTTGAAAACCTTGACAACCGTCACCGTGACCGTAAAAATCATCTAATTCAGCTTAGCAATCAATCAAATCACGTTGACAATAATCTAAAACACCTTAGAAACCATCACGATTACCTAAAAACTATCAAAATGTGCAAATTAATACTTGCACATGTGCTAATGTATCACAGTGCACTGCCTAGGCTTCACATGTGCTAATTAATACTGCACTGTATTGCACATTTACAGCACATGTGAAAGTATGCAAAATCAATAAATTCACAATTTTGCAAAGTGCAACTTATTTTTAATGATCTAATGTACAATTAGAATTGTGATATATTTATTTGTATTTAATATAATAGAGTTTAAAGTTTAAAGTGGGATAAAATGCCCATAGTGAAGGAGAATGCCCATCGAGTATAGAGATCGAAGGAAGCACTATATTAAAATTCTGTTTGAACACAGGGATAGGAATCCATAAGTCAATATTCGGAATATGATCCTAGATTTTCGAAAAACCGCATACAAATCGATTATTGACATGTTGCGTTTTATAGTAAAAAGTATTCTCAAATGCACATAGGGTATAGAGGCCTAAGGTAGGAAAATATTAAAAATCTGTTTGAATACATGGATAGGAACCTATAGGTAAATAGTCAGATTCCACTTTAACATTATCCAAAAAGTTAACAGAAATCGATTACTTAGATGTTGTGTATTATAGTACAAAGTGGGCCGAATGCTCATAGGTATTAAAGGTTCAACAAAGCAAAATATCAATATCCTGCTTGAACACTTAGATAGGAACTCATATCAGATGCCACTTTAAAATTTTCAAAAAAAGTTAGCAGAAATCAATTTTTCAAATATGTGTGGAGATGTGGATGTTGATTATTCAAAATCCATCCATAAAAAATGTGCGCAGCTATTTTTTTGCCTGAGAGCAAATGTCCACCTAATGAGAAACATAAGAAGCTGCTATGTCATTTAGAAAATCGTAAAAAATATGCAGCTCAATACATCAATCTTCAGCAAGCAATAAGAAATGGTCACAAAAATCAATCGGGCTCTCCACTTTAGACAATTGGTATGACTTTAGCCATATATCAATTTTAATACTAATTTTTGAACGAATGCCAAGAACTACTTTGAAAGAATCAATTAAAACTCTATAACAACAGAGTTTTTGGTAAAACAATGAAGAATATCCGTAATAGAATCAACATTAAACTTGTATCTGATTGGCAGCGCGCAAAGAAGCTCATTGCAAAATCAAACTTCCACAGAAGCATCATATACACCGAAAACCTGGGGCGCATACATATGCTGAAGACATCCCTGGAGTTTAATAAACCGATATATGTGGAATGTCAATTCTGGATCTATCCAAGACCTTGGTGTATGACTTCCGTTATGACATTGTCACTAAATTCAAAGAGGATTTACGGCTAATGTATATGGATACTGATAGCTTTGTCTATCAGATCCATGCAGAAGATCTGTTTGCGGATTTGAATGAAATTTCACAGCATATGGATACATCAGACTATCCAAAAGACCATCCAAATTACTCAAAATCTAATAAAAAGGTCATTGGGAAGTTTAAGGATGAGGTCAATGGACAGATTTTTTCATTATTCATGGTAGTTCGGTCGAAAATATATGCCATTGACGTGAGGGGCAATATCAAAAAGGGGGCCAAGCGAGTTCAACAGGTAACATTAGTCAATTATATCGGATTCGATGATTATTTGAGAGTTTTAATGGAACAGAGCAGCATTATATCAGAATGAGAAGAATTAGAGCAAAAGAACATCAAGTTTCCACAGTAGTAATGCGGAAGAAAAGCTTTGAGTGGTTTGATGACAAGCGACACATTATGGCAGATAGAATAATAACACTACAACATGGACATTATTTGTTGTAAATTATCAACTTGTATACATTATACATATTTGTTACATCTGTACATGTTATGTAAATAAATGTTTGTTGAAAAAAATCGTCTTATACATGTATTCACTAACAACCTTCTAAATAAAAACTTTTATTATATATATAATATTGATATATACTATAAAATGTTAACTATGCAATTCGTTGACATGGTGGATGCATGACAATATCTCCTTGGATATGGTCATGTTTTGAAAGGTTGATAAGGTCATGGTTGATAATATAATATAATAATATAATATATTTTTTACATATTGTATAGTACAGCCTGCCTAGGCCTAATGCATACATGTGACACACATATTCGAAAAATTGATTTCTGCTCACTTTTTGGATAATGTTAAGGTGGAATCTGACTATTTACCTATGGGTTTCTCCCTTGGGCTCCAAATGTTCAAGCACAATTTTGATATTGTGCTTCCTTCAACCTCTGCCTAGGTTAAACCATATGGCCATTTGAGAACACTTTACACCACAATACACTAAATCTCAATAATCGATTTCTGTTAACTTTTTGGATAATGTTAAAGTGGAATCTAACTATTTACCTATAGGTTCCTATCCATGTATTCAAACAGATTTTTAATATTTTCCTACCTTAGACCTCTATACCCTATGTGCATTTGAGAAAACTTTATACTATAAAACGCAACAAGTCAATAATTGATTTGTGTGCGCTTTTTCAAAAATCTAAGATCATATTCAGACTATTGACTTATGGATACTATTAGGTTCGTGATTAAAATTGAAAGTCATAATTTTGTAAACTTTATTTTAAAGAATTATTTCATTTTAATTAATTGAACATTATTTTTAATTTGTTTAAAATATAAATATGATTTTTAAAAATATCAAAAATTTAAAATTCACCAAAAGGAACCCCAACATTCCCCCTCATTTTAAATATTTTTGAATTTTTCAACATTTCGAATAAGTTGTCTACCATTTTTGTCTTCCAACTTGTAGCTTCTTTCGTGAATTCTGTCTATAATTTCATAAGGGCCCTCGAATCTATCTTCTCCTTTCGTTCTATTTTCCTTTTGTATTCAGACCTTTTCGCCAACCTTATAAATTCTTCGCGTTACATTTTCCTCTGGTGTGTTTTTTTCTTTTAGTCTTATTCTGGTATCCTCTCGGTTTAATTTGCTGTTATCATACCACTTTTATCTATTTATTTTCTTCCCAAATACGACTTCTGCTGGACTGCACCCTGTCGTCTTTTGTTTCGTTGCATTTATAGCGAATTCCACTTCCGGTAATATGTCTCGTATTGCCCGAAACTGTCTTTCAATTATCCCATTTGTGTTATGGTGATATGGGAAAATCAATTCTATACCGTTTGCTTCCAATATTTCTTTTACTTTTTTTCGCTTCGAAACATTTCCCGAAGTCTACGCGGATCTGTTTTGGTGCTCCAAATTTTAATATCCATTTCTGTAATATCATTTGTACTCTTCATTTTGTCTTTTAATTGCTGTCAAGCTCACGTATTCACTGAAATGGTCAATTATTCCCAAGATGTATCTTTTCTTTCTTAGTGTCTCATTCCATGGTCCGCAGATGTCTATATAAACTTTCTCAAATATTTCTGATGTTGTTATTTTTATGTTTTCTTACTTTGTCTTTGTGGTTATTGTCTTTGCATGTTGACACATCATGCATGATCCTACCACCTCTTTTACTGTTTTCTTTTCTTCTTCCATGTCAAACTTGTCCCTCGGATATTCGTATACTTTTTCGGCTCCCGCATGGCATAACAATCTATGTTTTTGTATGATAAGATCGCCTCTTTTTTCTTTCGGTATCCATTCTTTCATACCCGCTGAGGCTTTACTCCTCGTAGCCACTGCCAATAATCTCGTCTTGTTTTTTTCCTTTTTTCGCTTCTTCGTGTTCCATTTGGCATTGTGTACATGTGTCGCAATTCTGTCTTGATAACATATCAGCGTTGCCGTGCAGCACTCCCTTTCTATATTCTATTTCGATATCCAAACTACTTAAGTAATTCATCTACGTTTGGAATTGAGCCGTTAAGGGTTTCTTTGTATGAAGCATGAACGTTATAGCTTTATGATCCGTTCTCAATTTAAATCTCTTCCCGTACAGATAATGGTTGAAATGCTGGCAAATATAAAAAATTGCCAAAAGTTCTTTCCTTGTTATGCAATAACCTTTTTCATGTGCTGACATTGAATGTGATCCATATGCTATTACTTGCTCTTTCCCCGAATCACTTATCTGTGACAGTACCGCCCCTATGCTATCAAAGCTGGTATCTGTATCTAGAATAAATTGTTTTTCGAAATCTGCAAAGCTCAGTATTGGTTCCGTTATCAGTGCGTCCTTAATGTCCTTAAACGCTATTTCGTATGCATCCGTCCAGATTAACTTTTCTTTATTTAAACCACACATTCCTTTTAATACATTGGCTTTCTTTGCATATCCTTTAATAAACCTTCTATAATAGTTGCAAATTCCTAAAAAAAACTTCTCAAATTCTTAATACATTTCGGCCTTTGGAAATTCTCTATCGCTGCAATCTTTTCTGGATCTGTCTGTATCCCTTGGTCATTTATTAAGTGTCCCAGAAATTTTACTTCCGGTCGCAACATCTTACATTTCGCTGGTTTTATTCTTAGTCCTGTTTATTGGATCCTCTCAAATACTTCTCTTATCACCTTGTAATGTTCTTCCTTTGTACTTGTCGATATTAGTATGTCATCCATATAAACTGATACCCCTTTCTTTATTGGTTGTAGCACCTTTGTCATTAGTTCTTGGAATGTTCCTGGGGCTGCGGCTATGCCAAAAGGCATCCGTTTAAAACAAAACTGTCCTTTCTTGGTGGAGAACGCCGTTTTTTCCTGTGATTCTTTATCCAATTCCACTTGATAGTATGCATTCCCTAAGTCTATTTTACTAAAATATTTGGTACCGTGTAATGTATCCATCATTTCAGCTATATTCAGCATGGGGAAAGCTTGGCGCTTAGTGATTTGATTTAAGTGTCTAAAATCCAGACACAATCTGATTTCGTCCTTGTCCTTTTTCCACACGCATACTATTGGTGTGTTCCATTCAGAATTACATGGTTTTATTATTCCGTTTTTCTCCAAATTTTTTATAGCTTCTTCTAGTTTGTCTTCCAGATGTACCGGCTGTCTTCTCGGTTTTATGTTTATGCGTCCCCCTGTTGTCTCTTTTCGATGTTGTAGTAAGTTTGTACGACCTATATCCCAATCATTTGCCATAAATACTCCTCCGTATTCGTGAATTATTTTCTCTAGAGTTTTATCGTTCTTGTATCTATCACATTTAATGCCTCTTGAACGCAATTCTCGTTGGTGATTTCTTTTCCAAATTTAGCTTCGATTTCACATATGTTGGTTCTCTCTGTGTCCTGATAATTCCGCTCTTTCCATTGTAATTCTATTCCGAACTCTTTCATCAATGGTATTCCTCCGATCATCTCTGGTCTCAAATTTTTCACTATTACAAATCTTATTTTTTTCGGTTTTATTTCCAATCTTTACTATCGTTTCTATTTCTCGTCTGACATCCATTTGTAGTCCATTTGCTGCGGTCAATCTCTGATTTGTCTGTTCCATCCTTATGTTATTTAAGTTTTTTTAATATTCCTTCCGTCATAACGTTCAACACTGCACCCGTATCCAGTAAATATTCGATTTCTATGTTTTCTATTTTAACTTTTACACTCGGTCGGCCCTGTAATTTATCGTACGTAATTGGAACATTTTCACAATTATTAATTATTAACAATTCTCTATCACCAAATGATTCTTTAAATTTCACGCCTTTCTGATTTACTTCTGGTTCCTGATGGGGTTTTGGTTTACTTTGTTCTTTTTGATTATGTTTCTTAATTTTAGCATTTATATTATTGATATCAACTTTATTATTTATTTTATTTATATAATTTATATTACTACTACTATATAAATAATTTATATGATCTGGTTCATGCACATGAAAACTTACTCCAGTGCCAAGATCGGTTCCTCGTCGTCTCGGCACGATACATTTTTTTCTATATGTTCTCGCTCTCCTCCGTATTCTTCCTTCTCCATCATCGCGATCTGTCTTCCTCTTTCGAACCCTCTTCTGTAGTCGTCTGATTTCCGGTTTCCTGAGCTTTTCGTTTGTGCATCTGAGAATTGTCGGGTATCTCCTTGGGTTCTCCTTTGATAATGAGTTCTTCCTTGATATAGTTTATTCAAATTCGTGTAACATTCCTCAGCTCTATGTCCTGGATTATTACATCTTCCACATCTTACCTTCCTGCATTCCCGTCGGATATGACTTTCCTCGCAACATGCATCACATGTAATTTTCCTTTCTCTTTTACATTCGCTCCGTCTATGCCCTGTTTCTTTGCAGTTCCAGCATGCTATATTGTTTTGTCCTGGATGTCGTCTAACAAAAGTGTCTCCTTTCTTCATTATGCTTCTTGTCTCTGATCCTCTTTTTACCACGTCCTTGTATGACGCTCTCACCGCATGTACTGGCCTTTCCATTTCCCGGACTTCATCCACTTTTTTGATGACATTTTTTACTTCTTTTATTTCTTTTACTTCTTTAAACTTGATCTCTTTCTTCACATCGCTGTACTTCGACCCATGAATTAGAAGATTCTTTTCAATTTCTTCTTCCGACCAATTATGTTTTGCTAATTTTGCTCCAAGTTTCTTTGCTTTTGTAAAGTATTCTTCCGCTGATTCATTCGTTCTTTCGAAATTTACAGCCTCCATTAGATGCTCTATCAGAGAGCTTTTCTTTTGAAAAGCTTCTCGTAACCGAGCTTCATATCCTTTGGTCTCGATCGATACATTCTCGTAGACAGGTACAAGTTCATGAGAAAGCAATCCAATTATCAAAATTTCTTGCATGCTTTCTGGTGTTTTAGCCACCTTAAAATACCTTGAGCATGCTGCTATAAATGTTTCAATATTGTCTTCTTTCCGATATTTTCCCGGTAGAAGTCTCGCAATCAACTGATCCGAGTTGCTGGATATGGTCGACATATTAGGTTCGTGATTAAAATTGGAAGTCATAATTTTGTAAACTTTATTTTAAAGAATTATTTCATCTTAATTAATCGAACATTATTTTTAATTTATTTAAAATATAAATATGATTTTTAAAAATATCAAAAATTTAAAGTTCACCAAACGGAACCCCAACAGATTCCTATCCATGTGTTCAAACACAATTTTAATATTGTGCTTCCTTTGATCTCTACACTTTATGGGCATTCTCTCTCACTATGAGCATTCTGTCCCACTTTAAACTTTAAACTCTATTATATTAAAAGCAAATAAATATTTCACAATTCTAATTGCACGTCAATAAAAATAATTTGCACTTTGCACAATTGTGAATTTATTGATTTTGCATATTTGCACATGTGCTGTAAATGTGCAGCACAGTGCATTATTAATTAGTACATTTGAAGCCTAGGCAGCACACTGTGCTCTATCCATTAGCACATGTGCAAGTATTGATTTGCACATTTTCGTATAAGTTTGGTGATTGTTAGGTGTTTTCGATGATTTCTAAGGTGATTTTGATGGTTTTTAGGGTAATGGTGATGGTTCCTAAGGTATTTTAGATGATTTTTGCTATTATTTATTGTTGCTATATTATTTATTGCTTTTAGATTTGATTGGTTGCTAAGCTGAATTAGATGATTTTTAGGGTAACGGTGAAGTTTGTCAAGGTTTTCAAGTGATTTGATTGGTTTTTTAGTTGTTTTCGATGGTTGTCTACGTGATTTGATTGGTTGTGGAGATGATTTCGACAGTTGCTAAGTGATCTCGACCGTTGCTAGGGAAATCGAAACCGTTGCTATGGACCCGGAAACAAATCAGAAGCGTTTTGGGGTGATCGCGACCGTTGCTAGGATATCAAGTGTTCGCCATTCGAACATTTGAATTATTATATTTTATTAAAATTAAATTATTATCATTATTTATATTATCGTTGAAATTGTTTTCTATCAAATCGAAATTGCGTAGGGGATTTGGAGAAAAAATCGAATTATGTTAATTAATTGGTCGAAATTAAAATTGATTGGGAAAATTTGGGCACTTTATGATTATGAATTTTTTGGATGTAAATTTTTTATGATTGATTTATGTCACGGAATTTTTTGATGTAAAAAAATAATGATTCAAATTTTTTGATGAAATTTGTAACGTCAAATAACGTTTTTAAAGAAAGATTTTGTGTACCTGATTAAATTATGAAAAATTGTTTAAATGAAAAATTTTTGAAATTATGATAACCTATCAAGTTGTTTTATCGTATCAATTAAATCAAAGTTGTAATTAAAAAAATAAAGTTAGTACGTGATTTAATATCGTTCCGAATTGATTAAAAATGAATTCTTTTCTGGATGCTGATTGGATTTGAATCTGAATTTGCTACTCGCGATGTTAAAAAAGAACGTAAATATTAATATTACAAAAACATTAAATGATGCAACTTTCGATGCGCCGATTCTTCTCGTCGATATGAATAATAAATCGTTTAATAAAGTTACATCAAAATTTGAAACATGTCTCAAATCCGCAGTGAATGTGGATCTCGGACTCGTAGCTGGATTCCTGCAAGCTCTGTCGATTCTGTTTGATGTGAACATCTTCCACTACGATTAATCCGGATACGGTGTACCGACCGGTGATCCACTCATGTGCGAAATTTATACTGACGCGGAAGCTGCATTTGAAGAATTTATAGACAGTTATAAAGTACCGCTAAATCGCATCGTCCTGTATGGACAGAGCATCGGCACAGCCCCTACTGTCCACCTTGCCACTCCCCACAAAGTCTCAGGCGTTATTTATCATTCACTTCTCAATAAATGGACCCAGCAATTCATCCACAGAATTTCCTTGTGCAACCCTGCTATCTCCGTCCGATTCTCGGGACGACCTGAGGATCGGGCGGAACACCAAGGGCCAACCAGAAGCGTTTCTAGGGCGATCGTGGCTGTTGCCAAGGATATGGGAACCACAAGTGTTTCTAAGGAAATCGACATCGTTACCATCGAAACCGGAACCATGGCTATGGTTACCCTCCGGATGTAGTGAGGTGGGAAGAACATACATTTTCACCAGACTGTCGGTCAATCATGTGTCCTTTTAACAATTAATATACTTAATATTCGTTGATGTTCTCCAGTATGAACAAATAAGTATTTTCTCTTGAAATAAGGAAAAAAATATTACCCTATATAACTGAAATTTTAAAATAATGAAAAGATATTAAGAAATTTCTAAAAAGTATAACTATTTATTTAATTCTTTTTGCGTTCTTCTTTCCTTTCTCTAAATTCCTTCCGTGTCTCAGAATGGATCAAGTACGAAACATTTTCTGTGGATCTGAGTAAAGTAAAGCATTCACATCGACTATTGTATCACAAAGACTTCATTGTGTTTCGCCTGCTGTTTCAATAATATGCTCTAATCTTTCCAAATAAATCCAGAATTATTGGGTGTACAACTAATTAATTTCGTATTTTTTTGTTAAAAAAACCATTTATATAAGTATAAAAGTTATAACAAATACGAAATTAATTAGTTGTACACCTAATATTATACCTGTTCGTGATCGTTATTTTCCAAATTTTATGTCTAAAAGTAAGAAACAATAAACTAACAGCATTTTTTTTAATTTTAACTGAATACAATATGTTTAATTTAGTCTTCATGTGTCCGGAAATGTTTACAAAGCATTATACTGCGGTCATTTCTACGAATGTTAATTTATACTAATATAAATGTGTACAATTTAAATTTTTAAGTAATAAAATATTTATACAAATGTATATTTTCGGGATTATATGAAAATAAAGTAGGCGTTATACTATCAAAATGTTCAATTCCAAAGAACTATTCAAACGTGGTTTTCACCTTGATGAACATTCTCATGTGCTGAAATATGTACATTGTTATGATGAGGAGATTGGGATATATTGTAATTCATGTCCCAACCGCAAACGAAGAGGTCATGGATATTGAATTTTTTCGGAAAATTGAATGAACGAAAAGAATAGAAAGACAGAGCTGGATTTAACACTATGGAAGAATCGTGTGCCAAAAAGCCGATGTTCACTCAGCTCCGACTGGGGAAAAGTTTTAGCCATATCTCAAAAAAAGTATAATATCCATAAATATTTAACAAAAATCATTGAGTATAGTTTAAATAATTTCAAATATTATATACTCTCAATATTAACTATTGTCATCTATAATAAGCTTGTATACAAAATTTTAGCTCACTGCAAGCATCAGGAAGTGGTCTAAATATTTATCACAAGATTTTAAAGAAATGTATACTGAGCGATGATTTTTTAACACACTTACACTTTAGTTTATATTGTAATGATATGTACAACTATTAAAATTTTTATGTGTTATTTTAAATTTGAAGGTTTTTGAAAAAGTAAATAAAAATTTGTCACTAATAAAATTGCATTTGTGCTAAAAAATTGATCGAAAAATTAAATTTCATGCATAGTTAAAAACGACAAATTTTTTAAAACAGTAATATTTATTCTAGGACATTAAACTGATGTACAGATTTCCATTCACTTTTAATATCTTGCACAGTCGACTTCTTATTGACCTATACAATTCGATAATAATATGTCTTCTAGATGAGTTAATCAAGTGTATGACATTTTTGATGGATAAGCATTATTTTTATACTGCCTTATTTTTATACTGAGCGCCATCTTAAAAAATGTCGGATATTTTCTTCCACGTGTCCTCAGTAATATTTAAATCTGGACTTTTCGCAGGCCAATTAAGTACAGAAATATCACTTTCTTTCATAAAGTCCTTTATAAGTTTGATTTTATGAACATGACTATTGTCTTACTGGAAGTAGAAATTATCACCAAAGTTAAGTCTTATAATAGGAATAGCATTATATATTAATAAGTGCTTATAATCTTTAGATCCGAATTTTCCTTCTATGATTTTGTATAAAAGAAGTCTGTTAGGCAGAACCATCATCCAGACCATAACACTACCCCATTTACATTGGCGTTTTTGACGACAATATTTTCGATTTTTTGTACATATGTTCTCCAATCGTCTGACCCATCCAATGTGAATCTTTTCTCATAAGTTAATATTGTCGTTTCCCAACTGTAGTTTTTGCTAATCCATTTATAAATATGATCAATTCTATCATTCTTCTGCTTCCTTGAAAACGATATTTCTGCTTTAATTTTTAGATATTTATAACCTACAGTCTTTGTACTTGTACAGATTTTAGCAAACTGACTGTGTTCGATATTTTTACATGTGTGTACTTCTTTCTCTTTATTTCTTTTGGATGTGCTTGTTTGTTTTTGTTATTTATCTTTTTTGTGGATGTCTTCACGTTTGTTGTTGTCCTGCACACGTGTCGATGTATTAACCACAGTGATTATATTTTTTTATTTTATATGAAGTAGATTATTTGTGTTGTGTTTATGTATATTTTTATGTCGTTTTATTTACGTGTTTATTGGGAGAGACAAAATCGAAAAACCCCCGAAAGAAAAAGTTGAATCATTCCCAAAAGTTGAAGCGGATAAAATATCATAATCGCAAGAAAATTAATTTATGAACGAAAGAAAAATTAATCAACGAAATGAATACAATCATTGAAAGACAGAAAGATTGAAAGACGAGACAAATTATTATTTTATCAAAATTAATTATACAATTT
>MQRK01166991.1:0-15378 GCA_001938485.1 Girardia tigrina | reverse complement strand
GCAATGTTGATCCTAGTACGTTCGATTAAGGATGGTGGAGGATGATCAAAAATGAGACTTAAAGTTTTAAAGAAAAGATTTGCAGGATGTATAACGAAATTTTTACAATACTCTAAAGAAAAAAATTTCAATTTCGATAAGAATAAATTTTGTTGAAATTTTTGAGAATTGCAAAATTATGAGTGATACGATAAGATAGAAATTGATTGAGGGCGATCATATTTCATAAATGAGTACCAAAGTTTTTTAGGTAAATAAATATAGAAGTTGTGAAAGAAAAACGAGAACGATTAAAATCGAATATTTCTTGAATAACATTATTTTGTTTATCCAACAAACCAGTTCTGCATTTGCATCGAATAGATTTCTGAAAGATGTTATAAATAACGGATTTGTGGAGAGAAACGTCATTTGATTTACAAATCACTTAATGTCTCCGAAGAGTTCTCATCGAAATTTCAATCCAAAATATCTCTAGGGAAACGTACCCCTATTTCCCTAATTACCCATATAGCTCCTGAAATTTCTTCCTTCGGACTTCAACTTAAAATGATAGAAATAACACCATAACGTAAGCTCAGATACTTGAAGATTTCGTTATATATTTCAAGCATGTCATAATATTCTTTACTTTCACTTTTTCTAGACTTAATCTGCCTTTCCCATAAAATTCAGATACACCTTTTTCAATTATGTTATTGGAAATTATGATAATTTTAAATCGCGCTTAATGTAAGAAAATAATTCGAATAGACTTAATGTTTCCTATTGCCTATCCATATTGTTCGGATCTATTTATGTTATGAAAAGTCCCAAAATATCGAGTCCATTAGAATTACTGTCTTTTACATGGGTAAGGTTTAAATTGCCTTGAGATCAAAATGACCGCTTCTCTGTTCTTCTGGAAAGCAATGTTTAAAAATTAGAGTAAATCTGTAAAGTGTCTCAATTATTTCTGTTCACGCTGAATATAAATGTTGATTTAAAATTGAAAATATTAATAAATCATGATACTATGGTAGGTAAATCAAATGCGGTAGTATCAATAATGTATAAATATAAAAGGTATGTTGTTCACATAAATATTAACCGGTCAACAATTTTAATAATTTGCATTTAGGGAATTCACATAAACATGCAGGAAATTCTACCAAACTCCAAAATCATATGCGAAAACTGAAATATTAGTACGAAGCTATTGTGACTAATAGGAGATAATGATAATGTAAGATTCACCATTCATTGCAACTGATAAACACTTACTTTCACCCTCATTCACTCTTCTTGCTACTTTGCAATGCAATTCTACTTTGTAATAATAAAATAACTATTTTATTTGCCAAGAACCAAATAATAAAAAAATAACACTAATAATTACTCTCGATTCCAATTGAAAATTTTAATTACTAAAAATTAAATGATTCTTTAAAAAATATTTTCCTATAATTTTAATAATGTATTATCTATTTATATGATTATGATAAACTAGTAAATCAAAAAATTATATTTTTTATTTCCATTCTTTATACAGACAGAACTGTACTTTGCCAACAAAGTTTTAATTAAAAAAAATTTATAAAAAACAATAAAAGATTAATATAAACTACTTATAATTTATAAGTAGATCTTTTTCAATTAATTTTGTTCTGGAACTCCGAATTTTCTGTTTTTACCCATTTTGGAACCTTAAAAAGTTTCTTTTGATCAAATTTTAGCATAATCATTTATTGTCATCGAGAATGAGTAAGTGTGCAAAGTTTGAAGAAAATTTATTGAGTAAAAACCCTTCAAAATATGTTTCTAAATTCCACGGATACATATATACATTTATACCCAGAAATTAAGCTAATAAAAAGAATGGAAAACACTTTAAATTGAGTCGATCATAATTAAAATAGTTGTGATTATTAATTTGTTTAAGTATTCTAAAAAGATTGTAAATATTAAATAAATTCTACTTGTTTATATTGAATCCTGATGTGAAACCTGGAGATTTAACTGGCAACCACGCTGGTGTTCCAATAAAAGTTTTGAGGCTTCCTAAACTAGAACTGCATCAATCTTTAAGGAAACCCTCGAGAAGAAAATGAAGGAGTACAATGGAGTGGATTCTGAAGAAGGTCAAATATGGTATAGAGACATATGCCAATGCTCAGAAATTTTGGGTTAACATTCTCGAAAATGTGTAACTATCCTGAACATAGAAGAAATACAGCTCGATTGAATGAAACAAACGATAGACAACCAATATTAAGAACGGAACGTAAAATACCATCGGAAAGATTTAATCAAAGTAATGAGAGAGGATCCAGTAGAATGTCAGAAGATAAACAACAATATAATCGCCCGGTGCATTCGACTTGGTACGAAGCAAGGAAGTTATATTGCAAAATAAAGAGACTTCCGATTCCAGAAGAGGAGCATTTAACCAGAGGGGATTGTTATTGCTGTGGGAAACTTGGGCATTTGAGGAAAGATTTTCCTTTAAATAATCGTGGTTTAATCTGTGGAAAAAGTGGACATGGGTTCGGAAACTGTAATCATATTAATAATGTTAATGTAGTATGCATCAAAGATGTGTACAATGAAGAAAACGTGGATATCGTATCATATAAAGATGAACATGAAGATGATTTAAATGCCAGAGACTCCATGGTGAGCATTTTGTCTGCGGAGTCGGCATAAAATATCAAAAAATCGAATTGCAGAGATAGTAGAGAGGTCAGATGGTAGATGGTGGAGCGATGTCAAGCTGAACAATCACAATGTATTAATATTATGGGATAGTGGAGCAGGTGTTTCAGTTATTAGTGAGAAGTTTTGGTTGGAAATCGGACAACCAAGATTAGAAAAGAGCCCAATTATACTAAATGGAGCGTTTTCAGAAGGCCATAAGTGTTTGGGAAAATTGACAGTGAAGTTGAAATGGAAAGAAGAGTGTCATGCGGTAGATCTTTTAGTGGTGAAAGCAATCCGATCGGCAGTCATTGGAGGTGTTAATGTCATGCATAAATTCGGAATCAAACTTGACAAAACTACCAAGAAGTCTGTTGTGATAGTGGAGAAAGATATGAAACTGTAAGAGTAAAACAAACGACTGGAAGAACTCGTGAAACGATATGATGATGTTTTCATAAAACATGAATACGAATTGGGATGTACCGATATTGTGGTCCATAAAATTGAAACAGAAGGTAAACCGATTTTTCTGAAGGCAATCGATTCATTTAGAAGGTCAAATCGAATGATTTTTGAAAGGATTAGAAAATGCAGGAATAATTCGGAAATGTAAAAGTGAATGGAACTCCCCGTTAGTCATTACGCCAAATAAAGATGGAGGTATTCGAATTTGTTTAAATTTCAGAAAATTGAATGATGTATCAAAAAAAGTTTCTTTTCCAATGCCAGACAGCTAAATGTTAATAGATGCTCTGGGTGGCTCCAGAAAATTTTCCAGTATAGATTTATGCAAAGCATACCATCAAGTAGCATTGGATGAAAGTTCTCAAGAAAAGACAAGGACACATCAGTATTGTTTTAACCGTGTACTCTTTGGACTTTCAACAGCAATCGGAACGTTTCAGAGAATAATGAATTCATTATTTGAAGATTTACTATTCTCTGGAGTAGTAATATACCTAAATGATGTCTTAATTTACTCAAAATCAATGAACGATCATTTGAGACTATTAGAAGAAGTACTGAATAGACTGAAGAAAGCAGGTTTAAAAGTCAATCCAGGGAAATGCAAATTCGGAGTGGGGGAGCTGGTGTTTCTGGGACATACAATTAACAAGAAGGTATCTCAACAAATAAATTGAAAGTGGCAGAAAATCAAAATTTTCCGATTCCAAAGTGTACTCGAAATTTACGAGCATTTTAGGTCAGTGTAACTACTATCGACGATTTATGAAGAATTAGGTCAAATTAGCAGCACCTTTGCACAGTGCATGTGGCGGAAAATGTAAAGAAATATTTTTGTCAGACGAGTGCGACAGAAGTTTTAACGAATTGAAGCAAAAGCTATGTGGTGCACCAATATTAGCATTTGTGAACCGAAATAATAATTTCATATTAGATACAGATGTATCATTCGGATCGATAGCAGCAGTTCTAAGTCAGATATCAGAAGAGAAAGAAATAGTAATTGCGTATTCATCGAGGACTTTAATCACACATGAAAAAGGGTATTGTGTGACAAGAAAGGAACTATTAGCTCTACAAGAGTTCATGTTACATTTGAAGCAATATTTACAGCAAGAAGTGATCATAAAGCACTGGTGTATATGAAGAGTACTTCAAAACCAAAATCTCCTCAATTCCAGACATGGTTAGCAAACATGGTGGATTTTTACTTTGATTTGAAGTATAGAAAAGGTGACGAACATGGAAATGCAGATGGATTATCACGGCTATACGACGACGTTTGTGTACAATGTGAAACGAAACACGAAGAACCAAAATCAACAAAAGCAAGGGTGAAACACATCAATACAGTGGTGATTCAGTCTACAATTCAATGGATAAAAGATGAACAAGAAAAGTGCTCAGAGTTGAACCAGTTGAAACAAATACTGGAGATAGTACAGGATGAAAAGAATGAAATCACCAAGGAGTTCTTACAACTAAATAACCAATTAGTTTATCAGTGTGAGAAGTGGTTGCAACATCAATATCAGAATTCCTTTTTTTTAACATCAAAATTTATTAATATATCAACAATTCACATATTTAAACAAATTTTTCTGTTAATGTAATTATCTTGTCACAAATTAATCTATTAAATTTTTTCGATTCAATTTTTTAAATCTTGCAAATTTATTAAATAATTTTCACATTAAAACTAAAATTTTATCTTAACATTTATTTAAAATTGTTTCATACTTCTATTAAAATATATAAATTGTTATGACTGTAAAAATATTTTTATTTATAAGTATTTAATATTTAATGGTTTTCTTTTCATTTTTAATTTTAAGATATTTAATAGATACATTAAAAAGATATTTTTTACTTTTAAATATATATTTAACTTTTTTATGATTTTCTTTTTTTATATCATTTTTAATTTTTAAAATATTTAAAAAACACATTAAAAACATATTTTATTTTTAAATACGTATTTTTTTAATAGATATTTTATTATATCATTTTTAATTTTAAAATATTTAGCAAGCTTATTAACATTAAAATATTTTACCTTTTAAATTAAAAAAATAATAAATTATTCTGGCGAGATACAAATTTAAATTAACCCCTCATAATCAGAATGGGTTATGGGGTAAGCGAGAAGGAAACTGTGTGTTACTATTGATTCTGAAGCAAATTAGAAGAGATTTCATCAGGAAAATACACAGAGATTTATGTCATATAGGTATCAAAAAGACAAACAAGTACATCCAAAATCATTTTATGCTACCAGATTTAGCGAAAGAGGTGCAAATCGTTATAGGAGAATGTCAGGAATGTATACGCAGAAAAATTCCAAGTGAAAAAAACAAAAGAGAAGTTGATTCCAATAAGAAGTGACGAGTTTTTAGAGCAATTCGTGATGGATATCGCATATGTAGATGACAAGAATAGCATGACCATATCTATTGGTCATGGTGGACCAGTTTTTGAAATTGGTCTCTTTGACAGAGATTAGAACTCAAAACGAAGACACCATAGTTCGATGCGTGTTGATAAAATGAATATATAGATATGCGAAGCCAAAACAATATTAACAGACAATGGAAAATGTTTTACTGGCGGAAAATTTAAAATGGCAGAAAAAAGTAAATAACGAATTATAAAAGAGGGGAAAGTTGTGATTATTAATTTGTTTAAGTATTCTAAAAAGATTGTAAATATTAAATAAATTCTATTTGTTTATATTTTGAATCCTGAAGTGAAACCTGGAGATTTAACTAAAATATTTGTTCTTTTTAAATAAAATATTCTGACATTAGTAACACAATGAAATTTTATTTGTTTTCTTGGCTCTATATTTCAACAAAAAATCGGAGAAACTTTTATTGAATAAGTTGTTAATTTTCCTTGTTCATAGAAAACATATGTACTTAAGAGTTCAAAAGACGAAGCAACGCATCATTCTCATAGGAATACTTATGTATAGTTTTTGGACAGACGAAAACCGGACTCTTGTGTCTGAGCTCCCTGTATCAGAGCAAGTGGATCATCTTTAGTCCAAGAATGTCTTGAATTTAGTTTATCGTTTAGGTAAGGGCGAGATTTGTAGGTGGACCTTAATATGGTACCACCCAGGCCTCATGCTCTGTGATGTCAAAACGGATGATCGATATGAATGGTGAGACGCTGATGGATAAAACGATTAACGCTGGGGCAGTAGTATTTATTTTAATCATGGATTGGAAGTCTGCTGTTAGGCTTGTAATTAGACGCAGCAGCTTATATGGACTAATCGCAGTAGACGGTTATAAGAGCACAAAGCACCTGTTTTCGAGGGGATGAATTGCTCAGAGTTGCGAGAGGAGGCAATGAGACAATTTGAGTGCATGCTACGATACTGTTGACAAGAAACAAATATCAGAATGACATATATAGCTGCGAATAGTGTCTATCTGTCCGATCAGAATGAGATAACCAGCTTTGATGCCGGTGATGGCTTTTCTCCTTGCTCAGGCTATATGTCTTGAAGTCAGAAAAGCGAGTGTATTTAATTGTGCTTGTTTAAATACACTGAAACCGGTAATAGTTTTTATTTTAAGTATATCATTCTTAGCATTGCTCACTGTTGTCGCTATTTAGAAAAAAAATATTAAATAAAATATCTGTCCCTATACCCAACACTATCTATCTGTTCACGTTTTTACTCTTCTGATAAATAAGTTTTTTCAATTAATTTCTAGGATGTATGTGTGTAACTATTTTGTATTCAAATGGTGTGTTTATATTTTTGTTTTACACAAAAAAAGAAAAAAAATAAATTAAAAAAACCAAAAAAGGTAAATCTTCCAAAGCAGGTCCTTTAAAATAAATTTGGGATGAACGAACGAAAGAATTCGGGATAAAGAAACACAGGATGCACGAGCGTGGATGAACAAACACGGGTCGAACGGGTTTGAGATGAACGAACGGGGGAAGAATGAATTCCAAACCTATGATTTGAGTAGTTATTTTGTTTATAAACTCAAGATTAATAATTTCTGTCATATTATTTTTAGAGGACACGCCAGAAGAAATATTAAAATATATGATTTGTAATGCACATCAACAGAACAATTATGAAAACGTGTTGCAAAAGTTTAAAGACTCAAAACCGAATTGAGTATTTGCCATTGTTCCAATTGGGGAACTAGCATTTGTGTAGCAGTACTAATCATCGATATTTTAAATCTAGGCTTTAGATTTAGGCTTTAGACTCATAATATCCAATCAAACCTATCAAGAATTTCAAACGCTTTTTAAGAACGAATATCAACCATCGCAAATAAGTAATGGATATATCAAAACATAATTTCTTCTTAAATCATCTACCAAGTAACCCATTTGCGAATTCTTTTCTATTTCAGTATTAAACACTCTGTTCCAAAAATGGAAAATTTGTCACTAAAACATCGAAAATACATAAAAAATTTTGGAATTGTAAGATTTTTCTCGTGAATACTCAAGAATAATTTTTAACATTTCTAATAATTCTTTGATCAGCTTCATACCGTTTGCGTTGTTGAGACCATATACCACCAGAGAGATTATCACAATTTTTTCAGTCTTCTTAATATTTTCATAAAATTCCATAGTTTAAACGGGTTGAACTTTTGCTAATCTCCACTTCAAGCTGATTAGTTTCAGCAAAATGATTTTCAATAACTTTTTCCTTTAGACTACCTAGAAACAGAGTCATGATGGAAAATTTCGAATTGTAATTTTATTAAAAATGTTGGATGTCATTTTATTGTTCTTAATAATTATTACTTGGGACATCAAAGACAGCTCCAGACAATGCATCAAGTAACCTAGCTTATAAACTGACCATATTTGTAATATGACGTTAAAATGATCGACTGTTTAATCAACACATATGCTCCTTAGACATTTGATTATGGGTGCTCGAATATTAGAGAAAAAATTCATGAAGAGAGACTAAAGTTAATCACAAAATTAATTAAAATCAAATTGTTTTCACTTCCGGATGAGAAATACATAACGAGCACTGAAAACAGAAATTCAAATTCTGCTATAATAACGTTGTGATCGGTCTCATCATGCTGTGGAGGGACATTGGATCGGTAAATGTGGCACTAAAATATCGTTCATATTAACTGTGAGATATTATATAATTAAATTTAAATTAATTAAATAAAATATTACATAATCACCAAATTTAGAATAATTCTAAATTTGTATTATATAACTATTACGGCGTCGAGAGCAGAGTTAACCTTTGACTCTCCATGTATTCTGTATATAACTGATGTATGTGTGTTTGTGATTTAGTTTATTTAAATATATTTTAGTGCAGATCTTTTGTCTTCTAACATGGTGACCACGTGATAAAGAGATCTTTCGTGGTTGTACTTTTACGTTAATGTTTGTAAATAAAAAACTGTTATAATAAACGATACCTAATCACATCAACCCCTTCAATGCAAATATAATAACTATTTCCATTATTTTTATTGTTTATATTACTATATTATCCACTAGCTTTTAAATATAATATTTCTTCTTCTTTTTTCAATAATAATTCGATTTCAAAACTGATAAATTGATAATAAATTATTGTCACAGTAATTAAGTTTCATAATAATGAAAATCTGTAAATGCGGAGATGTAAACATATGTTGGTTGCATGATAAATGATTATTCACCCAGTCACTTTCACCCTACGCTGTAGAAACATATTCTTTTGCACATCGGTTTCACCACAACAAACACGATTTTATGGTTTTTAATTAGTTAAGTAAAATATAATTGCAAATCTTTGTACGAATTGGATTCTGGGAACTTTACTCTTTGCCTTGACTAATTGATAAAATCAGTTATTAAAATATGATTAAACGGTTTTTTTCTTATAAATTACCTTTTTAATTTAAAATAAATTGGTGTCAGAAGGCCAACAGACACGGCCGACAAAAGAAATTAGTTACTATAACTAATATTTTATATTCATTAATAATATAAACTTTATATTCGAAGATTAATTATTTTGAACTATGAAACACACACACACACATATATATATATATATATGTGTGTGTATATATATAACGAATTTATACAATATGTATAATGTTTAATTATTAAAATTGATTAGAATTTTAATATTCGATTTTGACCATAATGGAAATAAAATAAAATTTCAACAAATTTTCTGAAGCGTAAATTTCAATGGAATTTATTTTAAAAACTTTTCATAGATCACACACAACAATCAATCCTTATGCCCAAGTCAATCTTTTCAATTTTCATATGTGATGTACGAAACATTCCCGAAGTCAATCCTATCTTCTCATACCATAACATTAAAATCTACCAAAAGAAGGATCGCCTCATTGTAACTTAACCAATCCATAATTTATATTTCAAAAAACACCTCTGACTGATCTCGTAACTTTGAATTTTGTGAATATAAATTAACCCTTCGTAACATGGTCTGACACTTCTGTAACAAACCTTTGTAACTCTTACAAGATCTCTATCACTGTTGCATATCTGTTACACACCGGTACATGCTCTGTGTGTAACAGATATGAAAGAGTTCTTTAAAAATATTTGAAACCATAATCTACGATTTTAAAATTGGAAGACAAGTTCCAAACTCTTTCCTCTAAGCCCTTTATAAAAAAACTCTGTAGAGTTGTGTAGAGACCTGTATCTATTGTCTTTTTGTTTAATTCATTTCGGTATTTCCAATTCATCCTAGTGATAAGAATGACAAGAAAAGAAAGAATCTACTACCGATTCTGTATTGAATTTCATATTAGGATGAAAGCCTTTGAAGAATGTTAAGAATGGTTTTAACTGAGATTTGTTTGTGAAAACAAGAAAGATATCACCTACATATCTCTTGTAGAGCAAATGTTTTTCCTCAGGATATGTACCGATTTTATCCTCAAGAGACTTTATAAAAATTGATGTTTGTGAGGGATAATTTGGAATATTGTAAGTTTGTTGTTTGTATGCTGTTTAGATTTGTGACTCTCCTATTCAGATGGGATTGATATGTTTATTGATTGATTATTTGAATCTAATTATATTAATTTTAAGTACTAATTAATTAAAGTTTGATAATTATGAATTTTAATAATATTTTTAGTAAACGATTTTAACTTATTAAATTTAATATATTTTAAAAATTAATGTTTATTTAAAAAATTATGTAATGACTTTTATCCAATAAAAATTATGAGAAATTAAAATTTATTATTAAACTTTCCCATTCGTTGTTTTTTAGATTTGAATATATTAGCAAAGAAAACTATATTAATCAAAGAAAGATGACCAATGAAAATTGTTGTGAAGAAACTGTTTGTGTTGTCAATAAATGTTTGCATTCAAATTGTGATGCTATTAATAATGTTATTGTTGTGCTAATAGGGAAATGGTACATTTTTGCCAGAAACTTTAAGAAGTTCATTCATTGCGTCATTCTTCATTACTTCATTTACAGAGTCAGAATAATCATCTCATAATTTTTTACATGTTGTCCACCGCTTTTCGTCAAAAAATGTGGTGTGAGGTGCACCAGTGAGATGTTCCTGACACCATTCCAATCGTTTTTGTATGTTTTAAGCAGATAATGGAGTTCGTCTGATCCCACCTTGAATCTTGAATCGATTCAAGCAGTCAAGTTAAAGTCCAAGAAGTCTGCTGGATATTGTTTCCTTTCTTAAATAGCGATGATCAATCTCTGTTTCATTTCGTAAATTATGATAAGGCTTGATCGGTAAGACCTTGGTTTTGTTTGTAAAGATTCCCGTTCATGTATCTGACAATAAAAATATCAGAAACATTGCAACTTATTTCAAATGATGTACATAAATGTTGAAATCAATTTGTAATGTGATTTATGTAAAAGAAAACGTGGGTCATTACTGTGAATGCTTGTCATCCAATTTAAGCACAATAAACATAAGATAATGCTTTTGAGCAACAGTGTCCACACAAACTTTTTACACAAAATGATAAATAAGAAATAGATAAAATACACATATATCAAATTTTTGGAGGGATTTTTTCTTAAGAAAGACGAAGAGTTTAAAGAAAGAAAAGGGTCAAGATGTTGGTTTTAAAGTTATACACCGTTCAATCAAATAAAATATTTTAAAAATATTGGATAACTGTTTACATGGAATGCTGAATAATTTTTTATCCTTTATATTCTTTTTTAATAATTTATAAAAATATTTTATATATGAAATGTGCTTTTAAATTTTGAAGAATATTTTTTTAGTGAATTTCTCATAAGTTTTATTTAAAATATTTAAAGTTTTAATAAATTGACCAGTTTTGATCCTCGGCGAATTTTTCGTATCTTAGACCTTTTTCATGGTACATTGTTTTTGAAGGTTTAATTTCAGGACCTTTGTCAAGCTGAACAGCATTCCCTTCCGTCAGTCTGTCTTGTCTCTATGAAGCTTTTATTCATGAAACAATCAAAGAAATCTTTGTAAAAATATCTTTTAATTTTTTATAAAATAATCGCGGAAATTTATTATGAAAAGATAATCGAAGAAAATGGAAAAATATTTATATTATAAACAAAGTTACAGCAGAAGTTACAATCATTTTTATTCTAAAATGGAGAAGTTGTTATATTTTTTTGTACGAATAAAGAATTGCAAAAAAAAGATAAATCAAAATGACGATTGAAATTCGATGAGAATGAATGATGAAATGTTATAGTCATATCTAGAAATCTAAAATTTGAAGAAAATATGTCTCAGTTACTCCTTAGCCGTGAATGTTTCCGACGATATTGAAAACGATTGCATCTACCCTGTTGGTCTCGCTTCTTAAACATATTCAATCTTCGGTCCCAATCATCACTCCAATCAAGTGCACTGCTCTTTCGATCCACGATTAATTCCGGTTGAGTTGAATAAATTTTTTGTTTTATTTTAGTTAACAAAAGATACGTTTGACCTAATTTAAAATTCGGACACTGACAACGAATGTCGGCATTTTCCACCCAGATAGGATATATTGAGTCTTCGGATTCGTAAAGATTAACCTGTGACCTTAAGGACTGTTGGATCTTCCAGATCTTCATAACTTTCACTCCAAATCGAGTCCAATCGCCATGGACTTCTTTAGACAGGATGGATATCTTTATCACTAAACCAAATAGAAATTTGATAACAGATTAATTGAAATATAGAAAAAAAGTAATTTGCAATTTTATAATTGTTTATTTCTGCGGCGTCGGTTACGTCATTTTATTGAAAGAGATTAGTTGCAATTTGGTGTTACTCCAAGAACAAGTGTATTCGATATCAAAGAATGCCGCTTTCTTCAAATATCTTTTATCTTATCTATAAATTCTGGAGAAAACATAATTTATATTCTATTTTTCTATTGATAATTATAATCGAATATTATTATTTTTAATTAATAAAAATTATCATTTATAAATTTTGTTCATAATGAAAATTTCTAATGATTATAATTATTATAAATAATTTCCTATTTTGATATTTAATTATCATGATAATATTACTATTTAATTAAAATAATTAAATATTATTTGTATAATTATATTTTGAATTTTTTTATAATAAAATACTTTTTTAAAAAATTATTGAAGAATAAATTTATTTTTTATTTTTTTAATTATATAAATATTATATTTTTTATATAAGTTAAATTTTTTATATACTTTAGTTTGGAATCTTGTCTTCTAACAGGCCATATTGAATTATGAATAACTATTGTAAAACCAGTTAAAGCAAAAATAAAAAAAATATTTTATATATTATATATTAAATTATATATTATTATATATTATATATTATTATTATATATTATAAATTATATATTATATATTAAGTTAAAAAAATCAATATATCATTAAAAATAATTAACTTGAAATTATACGGTTTCCAATTGCGTATAATTTCCCTTTTCTCATCCTATTCACCGTTTATTCGATTTTCCAATCCAAGTTATTACTCCATACTCTTTTATCATCCAACAACATTATCAAGAGCAACAAAATTAGAAGTTCCAACAATACAAAAAGAAATAGAAAAATACAAAACCAACTGACTAAATCAAGATCAAAAGAAATAAACTTATTTGTGGACATTTCCCAGTCGATCTGAAAGACATATATCCGGAATAATTCATTTTTCAAACAACTGTCTAAAAGTATCAAATCGTTTGTACAGTTCGTTTTTTTAATTTAAATATTAACGTGTTAAAATAGAACGCGTTTTTTTTATTTTTGCATTAACAACGAAACAAGCTCACCTAACATTTCCGATTCGGTTAGCTTGTTTCTGGTAGTTTGTTACTACAACTATTATCATGCCTCAATCCTCAAGAAGAATAACATAATTTATATACAATTTGTGGTATTTTCTTTTCTGAAGGATCTGTGGAGAAAACAAATTAATGGAAGAGCTGTTTAACAACAGACTATTTAAATTTTCCGAGGCAGTAAAACTTCATCTGTATTCATCTGCACTCGCTGATTAATCACTAAGATAAACTTCAATAGCTTTGCCACCATTGTTCCACTCGATGGTCACTATTCCTTATACAATTGGGTTGCCGGTCCTCCTAATATATCGGTACTGGACGGAAATCAATATATGATATACTTCGCTAAAGTATACCCAACTGATTAAAACAGGAGACCTTGATACATCATAAAAACATTTGATGACTCAAAACCCAAAAAAAGTTAAGTTCTTTAAAGAGGAGAGGCATAAATAGAAGGAGAATTAAAGACAAAATACCTACATTCAAAGACAAGAATTATTAAAGTGGAACCATTTGAGAATAAGAAATTATGGTAAACAAAATAAAAGAACTCTTTTTTACCATTTAAAAGTTTTATAAAAATCATAATCTTTAATTTATGGAGCAAAGCACTCATAATTTCATTTAATCATTATTAAGAACATTGAGACAATTCTCAATTGAATTGTCTTTATTTTATTACTATCATAATTAGAGTCATTACAACTCTCCGAAGATCTTTCACCGTTTGACATCGCTCTGATTGGTTTCTTTATTTCTATTTTTAATCATGATTATTCGAACAATTTTTCTGTATCTTTTAAAAACACATAATTTTTAAAAATACTAATTAAAAATGATTTTAATTTAAATCTTATTACATTTATTTAAATTTAATTAAATGCTTTTCTTTTCTTAAAAAATATTAAACTTAATTTACATTGTTAATTTAAAAAATATAAACTTATCAAATTATTATTTTAATTATGTTCGAATAGTCACTTTAAATTTAAAAAAATACCAATTTCCATCTGGGTGGGAGAATCACCATTCTAAGTTCAGCATACGCAAATCAATATACAAAATCAATGCATTCACACATTTAGACAATGTCAAATATTCCTCACAATCATGATAATATTTTATTAACTAAAGGTTTTAAAATTAACTTAATTTTATTATTTTAACTGAAAGACTTTATATCGTTTTTAATAAAAATAAATATTTCACAATAAATAAAATAATTAATCTTACTCAAATGTTTTTTGCAAAACTTTCGAAATTTGATTCTTGGTCGATTCTTTCCACATGTTCCACATCTTTCTTCTAAAATTAGACAAATTTAAATTAATTTATCATTAATGAATTATGAATCATATATAAATTTTTCAAAGGAGAAATTATATATATTGCAATAAAATATAGCATTTAATATATAATTTTTCCGGATCATTTTTAGAAAGGGAAACAATAATAATATGATGATATTCTTAGAAAAGTTTCTTCAATTTTTAAAAATTAATCTCCCAAAGAAAAATTACCCAAAATTACCCAAAATGACCTAATAATTTTAATTTTTTTGAAGTTTTTTAATTATTTTTTGTTTTAAGATCATCAATTTTATGTTTTATAATTTATAATTTATATTTTATAATTTATAATTATAATTTATTTATTGATCTAGAAATATTTTATGGAAATAAAAATATATAAATAAAATTGTCATTCTTCAAAGTCAAATTTTAAATAAAACAATGTTTTTTTTACCAAAAATCCCTTCAAAAAACTAAATATTGCTTTTACGAAATATAAATTATTATTTTATTAAATAAGTTTTAACTTTAATAATTTGAGAGTTTACTTTCCTTTACTTTTGCCACAAAAATAAAGTAAAAACATTAAATTTCTTTTTATTGAATAATTAACATTAATTTAGCAATTATAATA
>MQRK01166957.1:0-12322 GCA_001938485.1 Girardia tigrina | reverse complement strand
AATGTTCCTTCTTTCAATAAAATATTTTTTAAATAAAATTAATATGTAAATAAAATTGATACTAAAATTACCAAATTTGAACTGTAAAAATAAAATCTGAAAATAATGAAAAATTTGTTTGAATAATTGTTTATTAAAAAACATTAACTAAAAAATTATCAATTTAGAACGATGTCGAATGACGAAAGTTTTGCTGAGAATTGTCCAAAAGATAATTCTGACTGTATTGAAAATAAAAGTTTGAAAACCCATGTTGGTGTTCTTAATAACACAAAAAAACGGAAAGGGTAACTGAATTGGAAAAAGTTGTCACACTGAAATAGTGTGAAAATTATTTAAACAAGATTGAAAAGAAAAGTAATTCTTAAAAGATAATTTCAATTTGAAAATTTATTATATAAGTATATATATATAAACACGTTGTAAAGTGTGACCCAAACCTTAAACTTTAGATCAATCCGAGTTGTCGCTAAAGGCTCTTGGTTCCTCAGTATAAAATCGGCCAGGGGCCAAATAAAAATATTATTCTTTTATCAAACATTTTTTATTTTCACTTGTAATTAATTGTAGATATACAAATATTTTTTTCAAAATAAAATCAGAGTTCTTTTATCAATTTTAATAAACACAACTAACACTCAACATTATTACTCGAATCATTTTCACAATTATTCTTTAATTTTGTTTCACAAATGTAATTTGACTAATTTTTTGAATTTTTATTTTTGGGGTTTACTTTGATATTAAACCTCAATGTGAATCGAACAAACGTCATCAAATTTTCTTTTACATAAAATCCGCTTAATACCTGAATACAATTCCTTTTTTATTTTCAACAGTCGAAAGATATATGGAGGCTAATGTTGGTGCTAATGTTGAATACATTACGATCTGATCAATTTTATTATTTCATTCACCATTGCCTACAAAGCCATTGTTTTTAAGAATTATTTATTTAGAAGTGACTAAATATTTTATTGTATTTAAAATATTTAATATTTCAAATTTTTAAAATGAAATAACTTTAGGAATGTACACGTCTGAATAAGGTTCTTGAAAGAAAATCCATAATAAATTGTTTATGTGAGGAATATCAGAATGTTTAATGTTTTGTGTTTGAATGTGTATGTTTATTTGGAAATGTGTCTCTCCTACCCAGATGGATGATTAATATTTCAATTCTTATTATCTAAAAATATGTAATGTTTAAATTTATTTTTAATATAAAATAATTGTAAAATTTAAAATAAGTTAATTAATTTTTACAATTTTTAATAAATAAATCAAATTAATATTTTTTTAATAATTAATAATCATTTTAATTGTTATCCGATAAGTTTTGAGTAGATATTTTAAGAAAATATTTATTTCTCCGTTTGCTAAAAAATAATAAGAATTAATTCATTATTCAATTTAGTGTAGAATGCAATCGTACGAAAGCTTTGACAAAGATTGTCTTAAGGACAATCCATATTTTTGTGTAAATAAAAATATGAAAAGTCCAATTGGTGTTCTTAATAGTTTACATATTTTGAAAAAAAGACAACTATAACTACGTACAGTTTAAATTAATAATTTTCTAATTAAATTAAATAATTAATAATTAATTTTATAAATCTTTCATACTTTTTTGTTCAAAATCAAAATAATTCAAATCTAATCAAAACATTAATTAATTCAATAAAATTTCAATAAAAAAGATTTCTATTTAAATATTTTAATATTATTCCCTTGTTTAAATATTCATCGGGCAAAATTTTCAAGTAATTACTTTTCTTATTTCTGTTAATTTTGAAAATTCGATATTAATGTATTAAAATTTATTTTGGAAAATTGTAAAATCTCTTTATTTTCGAAAACGATTTCTCCAGTCTGATTTTTGTTGTTGTTCATAAATCACCATGCGAATTGTCAAACCGATTTATATCAATTATCAAATCCCACAAAAAGATCAAATTCTCACAGAAATTTGCAGCATCGATATCCATCCGTCGGGCAAGAAATTTGCTACAAGCGGTGGCGGAGATAAATATGGAATAGTAACGATATGGAATATGGATCCTATTAGGAGCAAAGAGAAAGAAATGGACGAAAATTGCCCGAAAATTCTCTACACGGACTATACTCACTTGAGTATATTGAATTCTGAGGCCGGCTTCACTTTGCACCGTTACTTGATTCATGAATTTTGATTTAATATCACTGTAGGGTTTGATAAATTGAGACTTTCGTTTTAAATTAAGATTTTTGTCATTTTAAATTTGGAATTTTTCATTTTAACCCATTAAGTACCATTTTTTTTCAATAATTCATTGATGGGGTTTGGAAATTTAACTCTTCTGCAATGTTAAAAACAAAGATATACAAAATCCGATGATAAGGCGGGATTATTTGCAGCTGTCAATGCGTACAATTTGTTACGCGACTTTTTGGCGCTGGACAATTTTTTGGTAATATAGAAACAATATGGAAACGCTCACAGTTTTCTTTGAGGTAATATATGTGTTATGCGGCAAGTCGGTTGCCGAATACACGATATGAAAAAATATCGATTTAATATGAAAAAATATCGATTTAATTTTAAAAAATATCGATTTAATTTTAAAAAATATCGATTTAATACGAAAAATATCGATTTAATATGAAAAAATATCGATTTAATATGAAAAAAATATCGATTTAATATGAAAAAAATATCGATTTAATATGAAAAAATATCGATTTAATATTAAAAAATATAGATTTAATATGAGAAAATATCGATTTAATATGAAAAAATATCGATTTAATATGAAAAAATATCGATTTAATATGAAAAAATGTCAATTTAATATAAAAATATCGATTTAATATAAAAAAATATCAATTTAATATGAAAAAATATCAATTTAATATGAATAAAATTTTACATTTGGAGTCTAAATTATAAATTACGATTTTTTCAAGTTTAATTTATATTTTTTCATATCAACATAATTGAATTAATTTTTTTTTAAAAATTGTCGATTTAGTGTATTCGGTAACCAACTTGCGGAATACACGAATTCGCATTAACATATATATTACCAAAAAAGAATTATGAGTGTTTCCATATTGTTTCCATATTACCAAAAAAGGTCCGGCGCCAAAAAGTCCTGATTCCAGTAAAATTTATAGTAGAAGGAAATAATCTATTACGTGTTACCTTTTGAAAAGATTGTTACTTACTTGGTTAAATTCAGTTTTTATTTTTACTGGAAACTGGTTTTGTTGATCTAGATCAGGGGTCTTCACACTTTTTTCAATTCGGACCGGATGGATCATTTGAAGATAGTCCCGCGCGCCACATGTATAAATTATGGTATTAAAGCGCATAATCAGTGAATACACAGAAAAAGGATAAATTTAGTAATAATATTAACACATAAGATTATAATTGTAATTGTGTCGCTGGCTGTAGTTTGATATCCTTTGATTTAGACTATACAGGTTCATTTCGCTAAAAAATCTCTAATATAAATCAAAAAACTTAATCAAAATTCAAAATAAAAATCTCGATCTAAGATGACAATTTCTCAATTTAATATGAAAACTCTGCATCATACTTACCCAATCCAGGAGATGGGTCCATAATAACCTTCCCGAAATTAAAAAAAATAATAAGAAAGTTTAAATTGCATAATTGTGAAATAATAAATGGAATATTTTTTAGCGAAATTTTTTTTTTTAAAATATAGGAGGGGAATTAATCGCATTATTTTCAAAAATTAAACGAATTATCGAAATACAAAGATAATTAAACGAATCTTTCTATCCATCGTTGCAATTATCGTTGTAATTATATTAAAATTAGTAAATATAGTAATAGTAATTTGTTTCTATAATTTTTTCTATTTAATATAATTTATCTATTTAATTTTTATTGTTGTTTTCATCTCTAATTTAATGTACCAATTTTTTTATAGTATTCTAAAAAATATATAATCATAAAACAAGTATAGGTGCAAAGTTAAACCCAGCCACTGTTGATGTCTAGTGATATTGATGGGTGTTGTTTTTGTCGATAGAGTGTGTGAACTGCGTCCGATGGTCTCCTAATGGGAAATATCTCGCGTCGGGATCCGTGGACGCTGTCGTCGTTATTTGGGTCCAGAGAAAGTAATGAGAGATTTTGTTTATGGACCATATGTGTTGTTTAGTATTGCCTTTCATTAGTAGCGACTGGGTTGTAGTCGTAAATACTTTTTATTAATGCACCTTACAATGTATAGAGGGCATAAAAACCGTTCATTTTCAATAATAAACGTATATATTTAAAAGATGAATGATAATAAACCCAAATTCCCTTCATGTTCTCTTCAGCTCTGGCATCTTTAGGTATTTCTGGCATTTTTCTTCCTAATTGTACTCTCACTTCGTGTACTTGTCTTAAAAACAAAATGTTTGTCTGTCCCCAGGCTTTTACAACAAGAGAATGAATTTTAGTTGCTTTACAATCATTCTTTTTTAATGTAGCAATAGTGAAATTATAGTTCTCTGTTGGCACATTCATGATGTCGCCCCTTAAAATGACTATGATATGTAGAATACCTAAACACGAAATATGCAAAAATCTTTATATGAAAAAACATTATATTTATATTTACTTGTGTCTGTAAATCATTAATTGCTACATAAATGCAAATATTTAAAAACCGTGGTTCTTTTGGGCCTCGTCATATAATTGAACATAACAAAAAAAATATTATGACGTTTTTCAATCAAAATTACTTTTAAGTAGATACTGATTCTCTGTTTTAAACCAGTTAATATAAGTTTAATGCATGCGTATACATGTACATATATACATACCACTCATAAAAATAGCGAATCCTAAAATCACATACACATCTTTACATCGTATTCTTTTTTCACTGTTTACGACCTTTACCTCGGTTTAAAACTCATTTTAATATTTCGGATGATTCAAGGCTTTCAGCATCAAAATTGGAAAAGTAAAATATTTTTAATTAAAATAATTTAAAATCTCTTTTTTATTAACTCAAAAACATCATGAGAAACGAAATCCTTTAGGCAAAACTTGGAAAATCTAATTCTATATTTAAATTAATTAATGTGTATATATCACAATTGGACAAAAGTCGAATTTTAGACTTCTTCAAAAAAATTAAATAATGTTACTCAATCAAACATACACTGACAAAGGTTTTAAACAGTGAAACCGACGGCAGTGTTACTCTCAACATAAACTATTATTAACACTTTAATGTACACTAATAAACAAAACAAGTGCTATTTTCCGTTAACACAGCATTTGTATGATGATTAGGGCAAGTTTTTTGTTGCATTTGCAACTTTTTTTATTAGTAATAACATAATAAATTTATTGTAAAGCATAGAAGGAGAAAAATTAAAACATTAATTTATTATGTTATTACTAATAAAAAAAGTTGCAAATGCAACAAAAAACTTGCCCTTACAATCCTTGAACTTACAATCCTTATAAGCGGATAATGAAGTACATTCAAACACAAAAAATTTAAAATCCTCACAAATGGATGACATCAAATGATATAACGCACGTTTATAGACGGGAAATATGTAGAAAAATAGTGTGTGGCACAAAACGGTAACCAGACAATTCGACACAATTTTTTTTAATTCGACATATTTGTCATTCAATTCGACACATTTTTTTAATTCGACATATTTGTCATTCAATTCGACACATTTTTTTAATTGGACAAATATTTTATTTCGACATTTTTAAATTTCGATTAGTTTTTTTTAATTCAAAACTTTTTTTAATTTGACCAATAACTAAAATGAAATATTTTCATTATTACTACACATTTTTTGAAACACGACATTTTAAATAACTATATTTTTGGTTAGACTAATGAGTTTTCATGTATTTAATATGAAAAAAATCAATTTTTATGAAAAATTATTTTTTTATGAAAAATTCAGCCTGCCATATTATTTTGAACATAGATTTCAGTTTTTATATATTTTATATAAAAAATCAATTTAATATGAAAAAATATCAATTTAATATGAAAAAAATCAATTTTTATGAAACAAATTTTTTAATTCTATACATTTATTAATTCGACACAGTAAAAGTTAATTTTTAACATTTTATTCATTGCAAATTAGCTAGCCAACGCAAGTATTTCAGTTTTTCATCATTCGATGCATTCAAATTGTATTCTTGCAGTCATTGCAATAGCCTCACTCAATGATACATATTTTTTCTCTACAACCTCAGGGCGACCTGGCAGAGCATTTGCCAAAGTCAGTCTGTGACAAGCTATATCTCTTCCAAGTCCATCAAGCAAGGTCCAAACACTGGGTTGGCTGCATTGAAATATGGCATTAAGAGCATTGTGGAAACCTTCGCAACAATTTGTAGTTTTTGGTGTCTGCTCACCAGCAGAATCGAAATGGTTCCAGCATTTTATTGGAAACTGAGGAGCTCTACCAAGAGCACCCTTAATATAAGTTGATAAGAAATATGTGAGAATTTCATTGTACCTATCTTCATCAGGGAATTTTGCAGCAAGAATATCAAAAACATTCCTGACATCGAAAAAAAATTAACATCATTAAAAATGTCGAAATAAAATATTTGTCCCATTAAAAAAATGTGTCGAATTGTCTTGTGTCGAATTGTACGTGTGTCGAATTGTCATGGAACCGCACCAAACACAAATAAACCAAATACATCGCATTTAACCCGGTTTTCTTTCATTTATTACTAATAATTTCATGTTATAAAACATTTTTTACAAAGTATGATAGAAAATCATGAATTTTTAATATTCAAATAGTGAATGACACAGTGAAAAATGTATTTTTATAAATTATTCAATTATTTGTATCAATTAAATACTGAAAGATCAGAGAATAACGAAAACCCATTGTGACACGTGAAAAAGGAAGCGACAAAACCGAGTTTTTTAATAAAATTAAAACTGTTATTTAATAAAATCCGAATCAAATTGTGAAAGATTGAAAAGATCTATCAGCGATGCCTGTATTGTGTCGGACAACTTGGCAGACATAACGGAGTAAATGATAAAATATAATTTACCGAAAAAATACTGACTTGTAACACGTTATTTAGAGTCTCCAACAAAACTTTAATTTATTATTTAATATATGTTTATTTGATACGTTGAAATAATGTTTGTATAGAAAATGTAAGAAAAAGTCCACATCATTCATTAAAATAACACATTAAGGGACTTCACAATAATTAAAAAAAAGTTTTAGCTAAAAATTATTGGATAAAAATGATTTTTTTCGTAATTCTTAAAAATTAGGTAAAAATACACTAAACGCTATCCATTCCATTCTCGCAAACCGATCTTTTTTAACAGATAACGGAGACATGTGTGGTCTGTAAAGTGTAATATAATTCTATGTTTTCTTAAAGTCAGTGTCGAAATCGCCTTCCCAAAGTGAACAATCAAATAGAAAAGTTGAACAATTTTAATTGATTATTTGATTAATTTATTTCGGTAATTTCATTGATGAAATATGTACTTAATTAAAATTTCAAGTTTGTTAAATGGTTTCGATGTACTAACAGAGATAAAACATTTGATGGTCTTTAATTGACTTTATTTGTTTAAAATCTATTTGTATGAATTAAATGGTGTGAAAATTGTTTTATGGTGAGAGGCGATACTAAACTGGTCCGGATTTTGTAATAAAATGATTAAGCAAACCTTGCTAGATTAAACGATTTGGAACACATGGACAAGAAGTTTCACGAGTCGTATCGGAGCGCGTTTCAATTGCGCGGACATTCGTACGGTGAGATTATTGATTATTGGCGAGTGCTTTCACTCTGCGCTTTATTATGTATATTTATCTGTATTCCTTTCTAATTTAATTAAAGTAAATAATACAAATGCGATTAAGAAAATTAAAATAGTTATTTTTGTTACATAGAAATTGTTGTGTATTTAATGAGGCACACTTTTTTTAAGGAGGCAAGTCATTTTCAAAGATTTATATCCACAATTATACCATATTATTTAAACAACAATTCAGGAGAATTAATAAAAATATTGTGAATCCTTTTTAAATATAAATATCAATATATATTTAATATAATATAGATTGTTTATAATTAATCATCCTTACAGTATATATTATTTTTTTATAAAGAAAGTGTGGAATACAATTGACTATTTTTTTATGAAATCTTCTGAATCCTCTGTAAAAAATGGCGAAAACTTAAATGTGACATTTTACATTTGTCTGAAAAAGTAAATTATTTTGGTAACCCTATAAATTGTATTGTTCACTTTTCGATAACATTCGTTTTGTTTCTCTAAATTAACATATTTTTCGGCTACTTTACATTTATTAGTAACACAAACATAATTATCATTACAACAATTCTCCGAACCTATTACTTTTTTGTATATTTTAATATTTCACTATTTAAAATCCAATTTAAATTATTAATTTGATTATTAAAATTTTATTGAGTTACATTTTACAGAACCTTTCAAAAATATTTTTTGTGTATAACACACGTCTTTTTACGGAAAATTGAATGAAATTGTAGGTGCTTGGTATACACGAGTACTAATTTTTTCATTCATTTTCTGCAAAGAACAGGGCTTTAATTAAACATTACATTCATGTATAACAATGACCTAAAATTTCACGATTTTTTTCTGTAAAAAGTTGTTTGTTACAAGCGAAGATTTACGGTAATTGAAAAATATTAATCAGCCTCCAGGATGGGAAAGTATCACTCTAAAACATACAATATTGAAACAAAAATATCCCTCATACACTATATATTCTCAAATATTTTAGATTTAATAATTAATGACTGTTCTCAAGCTCGTATTTAGTCTTGAAGGTTAATCCAAATAGCTAAACAGAGTGTTTCGAATTAACTACTTTAATGTTATTCGTCACAATGCATTTTCGTATTCTGGAATTACTTGTCGTTTCGTGGATAAATACCACCTGGTTTCCTAATTCAGAAAATCAACTTGACTACACCATTGTCCCTTGTATATTAAAAGATTTCAAATAATAATAATTTATATTTAATTTTCACCAAAAGTTTCATTTCATATCGTAAATCAAAGATTAAATGATCGATCATCCCTCTTCAGTTGGCATATCGTATTGGTGTTTTCTGAGTGAACTTGTCATGTCATCATTGATGAGACTGTGGCGTCCAGTTTCCTCTAGGAACAGTCATTCCATGACGATTTCATCACCAAAACCAGAAATCGAATAGTTCTCTTCGAATGTTGTAGAAGTTTATTGCTTGAAAACCGCCTTCACTTCATGTGATTTTTATTCTAAATTACGAGTGTATTGAAATGTTCATCATTATAATATCAAATTTCGATTAAAATATTAATTTTAACCTCTTTATGTTAAAATTCTTATTTTTAAATAATATTCAGAAGTTTTTGTAGCCAGGATAAAGTTGTTTTTGCTTGTGAAGAGTCATCACTGATAGTTTAACCACAACATTCACACATTTATTCTTATTTTTTAACATTAAACAAAAATGTATTGAACTTTATTTGAATTCTCAACAGACATAGTTGATCTGGCGTGGTCACCGAATGGATCATATTTGTGCAGCGGAAGTGTTGATAATCGAATAATCGTATGGAACGCCGAGAAGTTTCCAGAGAAAGCGGCGGTGCTAATGGGTCATAACAGTTACGTAAAAGGTGTCTGTTGGGATCCAGTAGGGCGGTATTTGGCTTCCCAATCAGAGGATCATTCACTCAGGATCTGGCGAACCTCTGATTGGAAACAAGAGCGTAAAATTGCCGATGAGATCGATAAAGTGTGTTGAAAGAGAATTAAATAAATAATGCTGTGTTGCACGTTCAGAACAGTACCTGCAGCTTTCGCCGGCTGACATGGTCACCGGATGGGTCCAATATTGTTGCCACAGGAACGAGCAATAACGGGGCACCGACCTGTCAGTTGTACAATCGGGATAATTGGTCCCGAGGAGTCGACATGGTCGGTCACAAGCAGCACATCATTTGCGCCGTACATTTCATTTATTATAGATTTAGTTTCTTTAAATTATTTCACTAATATTTGAATATTTTTCAAAAATAAATTAAGATTTATTTATAAACTGAAATGATTTAATTTGATAACTGTTTTTATCGATTTTACAGAGATATTTCCCGACACTTCTGAGGAATAAGCTGACGAATGAAGTGAGTATTTTGTCACTTGTCTATAGGTGTTCATCTATTTTTATTGATTTATTCAGGAGTTTTTGTTGTTAGCCCTCGGTAGCAAAGATCGGTCACTTTCAGTTTGGGTCTGTGATAATTATTGTTTGATATTTGAAATCCTGAATTATTTTCTCTTTACTTATGTAAATCAATTCACAAATAAAAGATCAATTTTTGATGATATCTTCAGTGAAATAAAATAAAGGAAGTAATTGATATGAGGTTGTTGCTAGCGCAATGCAGGTTTGTGAATCTAAACTTTAAACAAATGTAACTCAGCACAGAATAAACTTTATTGATCGAAATAAAAACAATCAGAATCGATACATTTTTGCCAACGAGAAACAAGTTTATTGACGCCCCTAGTGTAGAACTATTGAGTTCTGGATGCGATGGAAGCGTTAAAGGCGTCTTTGGTGTCGTCTTGGATTTTGAAGCATTTTTCCTGGAGGAAGTTGTCCAGATGCTTGAAGAAATCTTAAGTAGGGGGGATGAAACAGAGCTTCGTAGCCCAATTCGTTTAGCTTTTGTAGGGTCGGTTTTTGATGTGTGGCCGGGCGTTGAAGTGGAGGAGAATCGGCCCTTCATATTGACCAATCTCGGGCACATACATCGGAGCTCGTGATGCCTTTTGTCAATTTGTTGGCAGTACTTCTCTGCAGTGATCGATTCATCCGTATTCAGAAAGCTGTGGTGGATGAGGCCGGTTGCAGACCATCAAACAGTCACCATAACCTTCTTTTGTTGGAGTTTCGATTTCGGAAAGTGGTGAGGAGCCTCATCGCGTTCCAACCATTGTGCGAACGTCACCGATTGTCGTAGAGAATCAATGTTTCATCACACCTCACAATCCGATCGAGAAACGGGTCGTTCTTGTTGATCAGAAGGAGCGCGGAAGACATTTCAAAAGGACGATTTTTCGACTTTCGTTCAATTCGTGAGGCACCCATTTATCGAGCTTTTCGACTTTCCAATTTGCTTCAAGTGCCGAGTGACGGTTGAGGGATCAATGTTAAACTCTTCTGCGAGTGCTCGAACAATCATCGATGGGCGGCTGTCATGAAGCTCATCTTCCAGGCTGGTGTTGCCAGAGCGAAACTCTTGATACCAGCACTGCACCGTGCATTCGTTGACACTTTCCTTGCACCAAACTTCGTTGATGTTTCGAGCAGTTTGAGCTGCATTACACCCCAGCTTGAACTGGTAGAAGTAAATGTTGCGAAAATCACGCTTTGACATGTGCAATTAAAATCGAAATTATTAACAAAAGAAACATTGTAATAAGTTTTAGACAAATATATCTGAAAGAGTGTAAATTGAGCTTTCGAATGACTCATAACACCACACATGCTATAGTCGTGTAACATTGCAGTAAATACAAACAAATCAATAACCTGCGTTCCTTTTGCAACAACCTAATGTCTGTAGTGAAAAAAAATCATGTCTAAACCATCAACATCTTTTAAGTCTGTGTGATCTTTAATTAGTCGCTGATTTTTTCCCGGAAAATTCAATTAAATTTGTTTAATCGGAAATTTTTGTCGTTCAATTAAAAAATTAAAGAAAAATCTCCAACCTAACAAATTTAATTTAATTAATGAATCTTCCAATGAAATTTCGGTTACGAATTGATTTACTACCTATTCGACTTAATGTGGAATTATTAATTTAAAAAAGGGTGTTGTATCTCAGCAGAGGGTTTTCGTAATGAAATAATAAAACTGGAATTGTCAGATGGAATTCGTAAATCATAATCAGATTCTGATAATTTTGGTTCGAATGACTGTTCGGACGATGATTCCGCTTGGGGTGCGGAACTAATTTCGCTAAAGAATTAGTTCATTAGCGAAATTAGTTCCGTAACCCAATATGGGGTGCAAAAACGACGAAGCATTTTTTATGAATCAAATTCAACAATTCGATTCTTTAGCGAAATTAGTTCCGTAACCCTTCCGCTTCATCTCTCATTTTTTGCAGCCAATTAAAACTTGTAAAGACTTCGTTTTCCTTGAAGCTTAAATGATATTCTTTCATATTCGATTGATTGATTGGGTATTGAGAATCAATTGGATTTGAAATCGGATCGA
>MQRK01166953.1:0-10470 GCA_001938485.1 Girardia tigrina | reverse complement strand
TTTACTAAGTACTTTCTTTGATTTAATTTCCTCACGACTACACCTCTTGCCCATTGCTTAGTACATGACATACTATTTTCAGGCTTTATCCAGACAAACTGTTGCTCTAAGAAGTCGGTCTTTACCTTACTGCAAATCGGTTTCCTTTCAATTCTGTCGATTATCTTCTAACCGACTAAAAATATTTGTAAAGTACTGAACTAGGTGTCTTCTTTCCGTCGGAAGATGTATTGTTTCTCCAACATAAGGGTTCCATTATTCTGAAATTCGATCTAGATACGATTCTCTTGATCGTCTTATGATTTTTCTCTATTATTCCGTTGCAATTTCGTCGATTAATAGCACGATAAAAGACATGTACATTCCAATTCTCCATCAACTTGCAAAATTAAGCAGAATAAAATATCGTATAATTGTCGATAATCAACTCCTTGGGAGATTCGCAATCGTAGAAAAAATTTAAAAACTCTGTAACAATCGACTTGACGTCCTCAACCTTGATTAGTTTCCATACAGCAAATCGAGAGGATCCACAATCAATGAGACTTAAGAATTTTTTTTGATCAAATTTTGTGACATTCGCTGCAAGTCTTATCGAGTTTTCATTAACGACTATTTTTACAATTTCCCATTTTATTGGTGCTGGATCGTTTAATTGGCAACTTTGACACTTCGAGATCAAATCCTTTATATCCGCATTTGATACATTTATTTCCAATTTATTGCACACATATCGTATTCTGTTTGCACCTAAATGACATATGAAATGAAGTATCTGTAGTTTAAATAGGTCATCTGTTACAGACAAAAGGCAACTGCTTCGTTTTAGTTGTTTTGGTATTCTTGTCAGTTCACCAGCCTTGTTGTCTTCATTATTAACAAACTGAATTTTCAAAATTATTTCGTATTCCTGACACAACTCCTTAATCATTGACAATTGCGGTACAAGGGGGAAAATGTGCATTCTCCCCATAAGACACCCCTGGGGACACCCGTTGCCATGACAACGATTACTCAAAAACGCTTCTGATTGATCAGTAATCCCCTAGCAACGGTCGCGATCGCCATAAGAACGGTTCCGATCACCCTAACAACGGTAACCAAGGTCTTAATTACCATAGCAACGTGTCACGACCCCTTCGAGTGATAACATTTTTGCAAGCTCAAGAGCCCCAGTGGTTATTAAGGGTCAACCACAACCCAATGTCATTTTAGAAATTTGTCTGTTTCTTTTAGTGATTTCATTTGTAAGCGGGTCGGACGCCCCTTCTCACTTGACATCTGTCTAGCAGTGCCACGCTCGAAGGGCCTTCGGGTTCTGTTCAAGGTAGGATAGGCTATGGCCCCCCCATCTGGGTCAGTATCGATAGGGGATTGAGAAGTTCGGGTCGGACACTCCCGACACCGATGTGAGGTGTGGGGCGGCGACCGCGGTAAACTGAGGAGATGACACCGTTGTTGAGGCGACGTTGACGGAAGCACGGCTCGAACGTGGAACTCCCGACTGTTCCCACATTGACTTGAGATGATGGTCCAGCTCTCTGTCGCCGTCGGTGAATGGACAACTATCCTCTCGCTCGACGACATATTCCTGAACATAAAAGAAAAAAAACGAAGGGACGAATTGTTGAACCAACCGAATTGGGATTGCGGATTTACGAACAGACATGGGTGGCCATCACGCCCAATCGACCAAAATTCGCAACCGTGAATGATAAGCGATCTGTTCGTCAATTGATTATCGGTCGATGCGCGGGACATTCTATTGACACACTCGGCCAGCATTCCAAGATCGATGTTCGTGACTCCGTTGACGATTTTCTGGACGTCCGGTGGACACGATGAGAGAAAGAACGTGCGGACGATTTGCTCATTGTCTTTGGTGATTGCCGGCTTGATTGATTCGAGATCGCGCGTGCATTTCGATATATGTTCCGACGGTTTATCTCGTTCGGCAATCGGATGAGACTGGAAATACGAGCGGATGATGTCGTCCGGCTGTGAGCGGTAGTGGTCGATTAAAAGATCCTTGAGTGAGTTTTAAGGGTCGAAAGACAGAGACGCTTGGACAAGATCGTCCGTAAGGAGTTTGAGAACGGGTTCCGGGAGGCATCAAATAATCTGGTAGAATTTGTTGGGAGATGAAATTATGTAGAAATCGAATTTCGCTTTGAGAAGTTGAAACCAGGATTTCGGGGAACCCGATTTGTTAAAAAAAAACGGAAGTTCGTCCATTTGGATTTTTAGTAGAAAATGACGAAGATGTTTTTAAAATTGTGATTATTTAAACAAGTATTTTTATTTTTGTTTTTTTTTAATATTAATTTTCTAATTTATTCTCGCTCCACATCACTGCCACCCATTTACATTTTCGATCAGTCCGTTAACATTTTTTTCATCATTTTTGTTATTAAAAAAATTATTTTTGATCTTTTTAATTCACTACAGGGATGATTTTACGTATATTACTGTATTGTCTGTCAATATGTTGATCATGTTTGTTGCGCTGCCGATTTGTTATGTGTATCGTTGTACTTGCGGCATTGTATCTCTACTGTTGTGTAATGTATCTTTTCGAACTTACAGCAATGTTGTGTCTGCATGCGGACTTGAGGAACTGTATAGTATTGTTGGACTTGTGGCATTGTTGTGTCTCAAGACGTCTAAATCATTAAGTTATCATTACATATTTATTACTATATATATATATTATTATTATTATTTTATGTTATTATTATTAGTGGAAACCGGGTGTTCGCGATCGGTCGTGAAAAGATGCAATGTAGAAGGACCGTTGATGCAGCGGAATCGAGAGTAAGTTACTCTGGCTAATGGGTCTCGAGTGTTTGTGGGTATATGTATAGCAAGGATCAACGTGGATGATAAAGAGGTAACCGAAAATTGTATTGTAAAGAATACATAGCCGGAAAATTTGGATTTATTGTTGGGTGTTGATGTAATTGCAAAATTAGGAAGAATGGTGTTCCATAATGGAAGTGTAAAATTTGGGGTGACTTCTGATCTAGTAAATGTTTGTAGTTCGGGTCCAAGTGACGAGTTGTCTGGGACTAGAATTACCGAAGAGGGAGGCACGAAGAGACATAATTTCAGGATTCGTTTCGACAAAGTGTGGATAGTTTCTTGGGATTGGAAATCGGATGTCCCCGATCAGTTACCGTGGAGAAAAACCGTATTGAAAGAGTCAAAACCAAAAGACAAATCAACGTTGGATATTTTAAATAAATGAATGAAAAAGGGTACTTAATAGAGTATGACGACGAGAAAATTGGCGCGTCAGTGGGGTCGATCGCAATTTATGGTATAGCCTAGTTGAATAAGGATCAGATAAGACCCGTGTTTGATTTCAGGGAATTGTACAAATATATCGATGTTTATAGCGGTTCTTCGGACGTTTTTATAGAAAAGTTACGTGAGTGGAGAAGGAAGAGTGACAGTTTTTCAATTTTGGACTTATCTGATGCATACATGCAAAAGTATGTTGATCCCGCCATGTGGCGGTTTCAGTCATGTATTATCAACGGAGAAAAGTTCGCGTTAACACGGATGGGATTCGGTCTAAATACAGCCTGTACCATCATGACGGAAATTGTGAGAAAAGTCTTGTCGTCCGATCAAACGATTAATGCTGCCACTGGATCCTACGTTGATGATATTTTTGTAGATGAGTTCAAGGTTAATGCGGATGAAGTGAGATGTTTGTTCAAGAAATTTGGGTTAGAGTGCAAACAACCCGAGCGCGTAAATGATGTCAGAAAAGTAAGAGTTCTCGGAGTGGATGTTAAAGACATTGACGGGAGTATCATGTGGAACCAATCGAACCGAATACGGGTCAAAGACTTATCCGAATCGATGTCGCGACGAGAGCTTTATTCTCTGTGTGGGCAACTCACTGGCATTTACCCCATTGCGTTAAGGTTACGATTGGCGTGTTCCTTCCTTAAACGAACTTCGGTGGGGGATTGGGATTCGTAGGTGAACGAATCTGTGGTTGAGAATGTAAAATGGATTTTGGAAAGGGTAGAAGAAAATGACCAATATCGTGGCACGTGGAGCATCGGCGATTGTAAAGTGGGCACTTTGTGGTGTGATGCAAGCTCAATAGCGATGGTTGTATTACTTGAAGTCAATGGTAAAATGATCGAAGACGGGTCATGATTGAGAAAAAAAGACGATTCAAGGCATATAAATATCGCTGAGCTGGAGGCGGTCGTGAAATGGCTTAATTTGTGCGCGAAATGGGGAATGACGGACATCATGATAAAGTGTAACAATAAATCAGTATTTTTCTTGGTGAATGACGTGACCACAAGTAAATCTAGGTTGAATACGAGCGCCTTTTCAGAATTACTTATCAGACGGCGGTTATAATCATTAAGGAAATTTGTGATAATTTTAACATAATGATAAAGATAGAGTTTGTAGCGAGCAGTCTGAATAAAGCGGATGAGATGACGAGGATACCAAAGGCATTAACTAAAAACGTATGCTGCGTGGCCACGACACGTGAAATTGAGAGATTAGATAACTTTCATAAAAATGCCATTTGGGAGAGAAACGAATGAAATTTCTCTGTGGGATTGAAAACATTCAAGTAACGGATAAAGATATCACGAACATGATTTCAAAATGTCAAAAATGCCAGTCAATTGATCCCGCACCAGTGAAATGGAATCACGGTTGCGTGGCAGTAAGGGAGAATAGGTATAGATTGGCAATCGATGTGACAAAATACAACGATATGAAGTATTTAAGCTTAATCGATTGTGGACCATCCAGATTTGCAATTTGGAAAGAAATTGATAATGAAAGTTCGTATTCCATCTCCACGGTAATAGATTCTATATTTTTTGAACGCGGAGCCCCAGCGAATTGTTAGTAGACAATTACACCACTTTTTACTCAAAGGAGTTTGTTGAGGTTTGCAATCGATGGGGAGTAGAGTTAATTTATCGAGCGAGCAATCGACCTGGTGGGAACGGGATCGTTGAAAAAAATCATAGGACGATCAAACAAATTGCGTCGAGATCAAAAATTACAATAACAGAAGCAGTATGGTGGTACAACAATACGCCGTCGGAGAACAAAGAACCACCGAGTTGGATGATATACAGTTATAAATGTATGAAACCCGTAAGCCAAAAAAGTAACAATGAGATAGAGGGCAGTACAAAGGGTACAATTGATTGTGACAATCAATTAGTCTGGGTGAAACCAATGGAAAGCACAAGGTGCACGCCACAATAGTTAAAGGGTCAAGTATTAAAAAAATTATCGTACTGTAAATATTTAGTGAATTGTAATGGGTCGAGGCTCCCTCGGCATGTTGCTGATTTACGGCCGAGAAGAGTCGAATGCGAGAACATGAAGAACACAGCTTTGTCTTGGGACACAGAGTCAGAAGTCGATGAACCAGCGACTACCCATATGAAGCGTGTGCGAAGAAGGCCTAAATACTTGGATGACTACGTCGTAGATGGAGATTCGGGTACGGACGAATCTGGTGGGGATTTGAGATAAGATGATAATTGAAAATAATAATCTCGTTAATTCGATTTTTATATTTTGTTTAAATATTCCGGTCTTTGGGAAAAATGTGTTTTCTCTATTTAATAATATTTAGGAACTTGTTATTCATTGTCATTCTCTACAACAATATATATATATAAATAAATGTATATGATCATCACGTTCATATGGTTTTGTGATGATTGCCGCAAAAAAATTGAGGGGTTCTTTCAATTATTGATTGTTGAACCACCGTTTTGTTGGTAAATTAATTTTAAGCATGGTAATTTGAGCAATTGACAGTGATTAAAATTTTTGTTCAATTGATAGGTTGCAATTTGATTATTTAACAAAGAGTCCATTGTTTGTCAAAAGTTCATTTGAACTGACAAATCAGAATTGTGCATGTATGTTATGTGAATGCTGGTATGTGAGTGTGTTTATACTTGTGATTATAAAATGTGAAAATGTGTGCGCGTTGTGCCGGTGTGTGTGTTATGACAATGAAATTATAATCAATCACAATTTCTGTAATTAAATAAACAATTAACAATTTTTTAAAAAATAAAATTTTGATTTCGTTTCATTTCATAAGTTAAATTAATTTGAATTATATTCATGAAAGTTTTTCAAATTAAATGACTTCATCCAAAAAGACTAATTCTATTGTTGAATTTCATAATTTATTATGTCGACTTAAAACATTTCTGAAGTCTAAAGACACAATTAACTAAAAATAAAATTTATGAACAATTTTCAAGTTAAATCGATATTGATCGATTAAAAATAAAACGATTTTTCTCTGCAATTTTCAATTCATAAACGGTGTCAATTTCTCTTCGAAAAAATTGCAATTACCAAATTAAGTGTTTTCTGTAAATAAAAGACAATTCAATTTGTTCGAATTCTTTATCTGAAAGCGATTCCGATTCAAAAGAACTATCGATTTCTTATCAAAAAAATGACCGATAATTACATTTGTTATCTAATTAAAAAAAGCCGTTCGTTTAAATATTACTCAAATAAATTTCACGAAATTCAAATTGCTAATAATCTGATTTTAAATCAGTAATTTAAATTGAAACATATTTTCGTCAATAATGAGTTCCGAAGACGATTTCGATGCTTTCACAGAATTAGTTCATCGACAAAAGTCGAAAATCGCCTTAAAATATATCGATTCTTCGGGATTACAGAAAATCGATTCAAAATTAAGTAAATTTATTGTCGACTCAGACAGTGATGATTCGCTCGTTGAATTGAGTTCCGATAAATCCGATCGGAAATTATCGAGAAATAACTCGAATGAAATCAAAGCGTCTTCATCAATCATTCCTGACAACCGAATCAAATCTCAATCAAATCCAATCGATAAACCGCGTCGGAGAACGAATCAACGAATTTATATTGGAAACGAGCACAAAATGCGATTTGAAGTCGACAATCGAACAATATTTGGCGACAAAATTGTGGAATTGTCGCTTTGATTCGCAGACGGAGAAATTATGCAATTGTGATATTCAGTGCCAAGAAACTCGCCAGCAGTTCTCCACACTATATTCGTGTGATAGATGTGATTCCAGTTAATAATGAAACTAAAATCAGTGACGATCTAACTCGATCCTGTAGCGGCGCGATACAAGCAGCAGTCTTAACCAGTGAAGATTTTTCTCTAAATCAATTCGATCCGATTTCAAATCCAATTGATTCTCAACACCCAATCAATCGAATATGAAGGAATATCATTTAAGCTTCCAGGAAAATGAAGTCTTTACAAGTTTTAATTGGCTGCAAAAATTGAGAGATGAAGCGGAATCATCGTCCGAACAGTCATTCGAACAAAAATTATGAGAATCTGATTATGATTTACGAAAACCCTCTGCTGAGATCCAACAGCGACCATTTAAAAAAGGCCACAATAACTTTAACAACATCACGCCCACGGGATCTACTCCTGCGCACAAACTAACCTGTAGAGTCTAGGTATCAACATAACCGACGACGACACTGTCAGACAGTTGTTTATCGCAGCCCTCCCACCACAACTGCAATTATTGATGGCATTAGTACCGCCTTCAGTTCCCCTAAATGAACTGGCGAAGATTGCCGACAGATCCATCGAACTCGTACGCTCAAACCAAACACCACCCCCGATCACTGCAGCTTTCACCACACCAACAAGCATCGAGATGGAGGCACTACAGGAGGAGACAAAAGCTCTGAAAGAGACACTCTCGAGGTTAACAGCAAATATTTCTTAATTACACACTCGATCTTCATACCGCTCGAGTAGCCAGCCCACGGATCTGTTACTACCATCACAAATTCAACTCCTCTGCCAATAAGTGCAACGCAGGTTGCAAATTCTTCGATCCAAAGAAATATTCCCCTTCCCCATGCATCTACCAGGCCAAATATAAGGGAGATGTCCGACGATGCACACAACCCTGCACCTTAAATTTCTTGTCTCCATCAGAAATGTTGATTCGTTGCGTCATCTCGCTGACCTCAGACCGCGATCCGAGTTGATCGTCTCAGAGCTGAGTGATTATCCAACTACGGTTCCAGTTGATACGGAATCAGTTGTCCTAGAGCGTCGATCGCCGACGAGATTTCAGGACTATGTCTCATGGGACAATTTAGATTCTTATGAATCTGGGGAGATGTAGAATGAAACATATTAATATTTGTTTTACTGAGTTATTTAAATGTGTGTTTTAATATTCACTTTTGCGTTACGTTCAAATTGACTTAATATTTGTTTTACCGGGTTATTTAAATGTGTGTTTTAATATTCACTTTTGCGTTACGTTCAAATTGACTTGATTTTAATAAATTTAGAATAAATATATATTTTCCGTCGTTCGAAGTTCAATTATCAAGTGTTTGTTTGTTTTAAAAACAACACTCATTCATCTAGAAATATATTTATAGACAATATATTTCGACGGATCAGCCGTCATCTTCAGGTCACTAATTAATAATCAATTCACCTGTATATAAATACAAAAATACTGATTGTGTAATCGTTTGCATGAAATCATGCTAATCAAAAATTCTCAATAAGCTGGTTGAGACTGCCGATTGAACATTGATTTTAGGGTAACGTGACCTAATTAACAATGCTTCACACGACACTCTCTCCCAATAACTGTCAAAATGCTTACACAGAATTTTGAAATTATCAAAATTAGCATCACATTTATATTTTTTCCTATGTTCTGCAATATTACTCTTACAGTCTTTTCGACCATGTTCTTGAATTCGTTTACAGATATGACGGGTAGTCTCTGCAATGTATGGGGCATCGCACCCATTACATTTATATTCATAAACAATATCAGAACAAAGTGTTAAAGGTGTAATAGATTTATTACTGAACATATTTTGAATTTTATGAGACTGTGATATAATTTTTAAATTTAATTCATTGTTATTTGCTTTCAACAATGCGTTTTTGAAGTTTTTAAATCCTTTAGAATAAGGTACAATTAAACAATATGTAGGCATATTATTAATATCTAATGATCCTTTGATTTCTTTCTTAGATCCATTAGAAGAAGCCAAACTCTGATTTTTCGAAAAATCTTTCAAAAGTATTTGTCGTGCTCCCCTTCAAAACAACATTATTGATGACTCTGAGCCCCCATCCGTTTTCCATTAGAGTTCAATGGCAACTCTGTCAAAACTTAACTAATTACACGTCAACGGGGAACAGACGCGCCTCCTTCCCTCACATTAACATGTAGTGTGCACGTCAGAGCGCCTTCGGGTTTTTGACCAGTAACGAGGATGACCAGACTGGTAGCTCAGCTTTTGGAGGGGTTGATATTAGTTCAAACTAAGATTTATATTTCACGCTACATTATCGATGAAAGGCAGAGAGAATCCCAAAGAAACAAACGTTGGACTACCCGCGTGCCCCTTGCATGCTACGAGCACCCTACGTCATTACTGAAGGTCCTCTGCCTCATAATATTCGAATAATATTTTATATTTACATATTAATGTATATATTTATATAATTTTACATATTGTATTCAATATTCGACATTTAGCGTTTCGAATACTTTAATCATTTTCGATCGGAATTATTTAACGGTTTAAACTCTACTCTTGCAAACACACAATATGTAATGATACTTAGTCTAAATCGATAAGCAAATTGTTTTTTTCAAATTTATTCAAAATATTATCATTCATAAAATATCGTTAAGACAAAATATTAAAATATTATTACAAAATACCATTATTCATAAAATATTATTAAGACAAGTTATTATAAAATATTATTATTCGTAAAATGTTCTTAAGACAAACTATTAAATTATTGTTATAAAATATAATTATTCATAAAATATTATTCAGACAAAATTAATAGATCAGAGGCAGAATTATATTCAATTAAATTGAAACAATATATACAATAATAAAATAATCATCATATTAATTCTCCATTCAATTCATAATCTGCTATGTACATGATTTACAAGGGTTACATGCGAATCAATTACACTTCGGAGTCCAAGGACCCTTCCTCCGGATCCCTTGGACACAAAAGTGAACTGTGTTCGCATCTCTGCCTTCTTGGGCTGCTAACCTCGTCGTTCATGACAGTTTGACTCTGATTTTCGAATTTGATTTTCATACTCAATTCAAAACTTTTATCAAACATTACAGAAAGGAAATAAAGAACGTAAAATCAAGTCAAAATTATTTAATTGAAACCAGAATAAACTAAATAAATTGAAACAAAATAAATATCAAAATAAAATAAAATGAAGACAAAATTATAACATCAAGAATCAAATGATCTTATACCTTCCAAATAATTAATAGTTTCGAGTAGTGTAAAAATGGGCATTCTCCCTCACCCCCCCCCTAGCCGTAACCATAGCAACGATATGGGTTATCGTGGCTACCATGGCAACCGACCCGATTACC
>MQRK01166948.1:9572-23257 GCA_001938485.1 Girardia tigrina | reverse complement strand
TTAATCTTTTTAATATTTTTATGAATAAAATGTGTGTTTGTCGTAGAAAAATTTCAGATAGATAGCATTCAAAATATTTGTTTAAATTTTTAGATTTAATAAGAGTTTTAAACACGATTTTTTGAAAAAAAATAGTTTTTATTTTTTTTCATTATGTTCCACCACTTCAAAAAAATGAAAAAATCCTGACTGTAAAGGAGTAAAAAAGATATTTTCTAAAAAAATTGGCGGTGGACACTTTTCAGAAACGTGGTCGAAAAATTGATTTTAATTTTATTTTTAAAAAATCGACTTTCAATCTGAGATTAATAGTAATAATTTTTTTAATGTCTTTTACTCCTAAGAATTAAGGAAAAATCGTTATTGATTTATTTTGAATTTTACTATTTAAAATAAATCAAATCGAAAAAAGTTTTCTTTAAAATACTCGAAAACCGTTTGAGATAAATAACTGAAAATTTGGCTGAATTATCTTTATTTAATGTCAAAACGATTCACCAAGTACAAATCGAAAAACCCGTGGGGTAGCTTTCCCTTTTAAAGCCGGCTATATCCTTTACAGTTTCTTAATTTTACACATTTAAATTATAACGTTCAAAAAATTTCGTGAGCAGAAAATCATCACAATGGTAAATTCAGATTTTTTGCGTTGATTCAAGTCATTTTAATTGGGAAACTTTGTGAATTAATTTTACACATTTAAATTATAACGTTCAAAAAATTTCGTGAGCAGAAAATCCTCACAATGGTAAATTCAGATTTTTTGCGTTGATTCAAGTCATTTTAATTGGGAAACTTTGTGAATAAGAAAAAAAGGAAAGTTTAATAATTACATTTTACTTGAATCATTGATCACTAAAAGCAAAGTTACTTTACTTTCTTAATTCTCAGTTGTGGAAGGCTTCTTTGTGGCAGGTGTTCTCAGGCATCGCATTTATTGTTCAGTGTCATATAAGTGTTTAATCGACCTGACTATATTATGATCATATTTATGACCACAGATATATGAGACCATTTGAGATAAAGTCATGGGAATCATAATTCATTCTTTACTTCTCTCTCACACCATTCTCGTGTCATTGAACCTCTCGCAGTCGCATAAAATCAAATGATTGTTACATCTTTTTCAAAAGACTTTCTCCTTGTATTTTTGATTGAAATGGAAATACATTTGTTTACAACTTCAAGTTGGTCTTTGGTTTTAACAATAAACTTGAGAATGGCGAGCAGCCCAAGAAGCGTGAATTGGTGACATTCCTCCGTTACAGGAATTACAATTTGTGAAGGTGCTTATTTATGAAGATGCTTATTTCTACAACATTCGCGCAAAGAGAGTTTTGGATTTTATATACATAATGAAGTTGGTTTTATAAACTTGCATCTACATTAGTTTGAATTCAATGAATATGAAAATATAAATATGCATAATAAATTATATTAATAATTTTTATTATATTTACATTACAACATAAAAAACTGAAAGCACAAATAAACATAAATGACGGGAAGGGAAATGTTTGGAGAAACTAATCAAAGTTGCCAAAGGTTTTGGTAAAGAAATATGCGTTTGAAGAATCAGCTCTGCGGATCATAAAAAATTCGATCATGAAATAAAACCTATTAATAATAAATGAAAGATTAACTGAATATTTTTTTATTATATTTATTTATATTCAAGGATACAACTTGACCGGGTTGCAGTTTATAACAATGTACGTGTTTCGAATAACTCCGACTATTTGCAATGGACTCACCACCGGTTTGAGTAGTACTATTAATGTTACAATCAGTGAGAGATGAATAAATGGAAAAATTATATTCATTTCTATAATAAATTTCAGCCCCGGATGCTGTGTCCAATTTTAACTGTATCAATTCATCTTACAATTCAATGCTGGTCACATGGACACCACTCTTTGATCCGAGGGGTACAAAGGTCTTCTATTGGCTGAGATGTTGGGACAACAGTCCTGGGGACATCTATGCTGGCAATGTAACCGAATCTCCGGTCAATGTGACAAATGGTGTCAAACCGGATATCCCATACACTTGTCAGGTAATAATTGTTGACACTTGTTATTCTTTACTTGACCTGTGACCAAAGGATTTTAACTCTGAAGTGCTCCGTTTTGTAACTATTTCTATTTACAACAGTTTCTCATTGGAAAATTACGAAATTTACGAATTTTATTTTTAATGTTATTTGATTGTAAGGATTTATTTTAAACATTGCATTCCAAAATCTGAAATATTCAAAAGCAAACGTAAATTCATCTTGGGAGAATTCATCAGAAGTGGAGAATCGGCGAGAGAAGTGTTAAAATAAATGGACAAGTTTGAACGGAACACAACGATATACAAAACTGCTGCAAATAATACAGATGAAAAAATTGGAGTCCGACAAGGTTAATTTTGGATCTACAGGGATCACAATTGAGGTCAATGATAACGGCAGAGAACATTAACTAGGTAAAAGGATTTACAGACAAAGAAGCAACCACTCGAAACCATCGAAATTCTGAGGAGATAGGACATCATAGACCTCTTTTTAAAGGATCAGGTTGATGGATGACTTTACAAGACCCTAGAGACATGTGATAGACAAAGAGAGACACTGGAAGAAGATTTATTTTCTTCAATTAAGTTTAGTGCAACATCAAGAGAGAAGAAATTGCGTTGACCAACACTTGGTTGGAAATGAATGCCATTTTGAGGTAGAAGGATACGTCAAAAACAATTGTCTAATTTGAAGAACACTGCAACCCGACTGATGGGCATATGATGAAGCCTCGACGATCGTCTGCATGGACAACGATTTGCCAAATTAAAATAATATTGCAATATTTCTTGGAGGGAAACGTAACTGGAGAAAGTTACATGTAAATATTAAGTGAAGTACCAAAGTTAGGAAGGGTTGATGAAGCTTGGTACATGTTGGATGAGTTGACCGATTGTTGTATTATTGGAAAAGTGTTTAGAGAGAAAGTAAGTATTTGAATAAAGGACTTAGTTGTTTTCTTAATCATTTCGAAGGAGAAGCAGTAGTTGCAATGTTGCGTGAGTCCTTGGAGGTAGATGCTCATACCAGTCTGTCTCCTTCACTCAACGGAATCGCCATAGAATATTTCTTGATATTATTTTACTGATGTTTTAATTCTTTAATTTATGCAATCTCTTCTGCATTTAATTAAACACAATTTTTTGTGATAAAATTTAATATAATATAATTTATTTATGTATAATTTATATATAATATATGGTTCCTTGACTACTGCCCATGTTACTATGGCAGATGGGAACAATGAATATTATGAGTCTGCTATCAAAACCGCATTTATCTTCAAACATATTCACAATTTGGTGTTAGAAAAGAATTTACTTGAACATCAACGGGGAAAATGCTCACAGATAAAGTGCTCATTTCAGAGTACCGAGAGTACTTACGAATGAGAATTTATAAATTAATTAGAAGCCATTGAAAATAAAAATTCTGTATTTTTATGATATTTTAATAAATACGATCTCGAAAATCTTTAAATAATGAATAAACGAAAGATTTTGCAAAATCTTGAAACAAAAGATTTTGTAGTTATTGTTATATAAACATTTGTTTGTTGATGTGCAAAGACCATTTTCGGAAGGCCGCAAGGAAGATGAGACCAGTTATGGAATCTATTACAATGCTCAACTTTGTTTTTGTTCAGATATTTCCCCAAACGGATCTTGGTCGAGGAAGTTACTCCTTTTGTACTTTAACCATTGAACCTCCTCGTAAATCTTTAAAATAATCTTAGCATTTTTATATCTCCTGTTTAGCTGGGTCACCTCCTTCCGATCCAATAAAATTAACCTCAACCCTAAAAACTGAAGGTTCTGTTGATAATAAGAAGACCCAAATATCAATCACACTACCTTGTAGTCTTTTCACTAATAATTTTGGAAAGATTAGGAATTTTGCCGTTGTGGTCGGCAGGGGTTCTAATATCACGGAAAGTGGTCGACTGCCAACAGGGTATAAAGATAAGGTGAGTATTGATAGTGATCCTGTGAGACTGATGTCTGACTGGAATGATTAAAGACATATTCCATCTGCAAGGATCAAACCAGCTGTGTATTCGAGATTGGAGTGTCATGTCCGTTGAAGTCGCGCAGAAAGAGAGCAGCTCTCGAAGATGGATCACCATGGAATGATAAAGTGTTTGTAATTGGCGGTAACACGACCTGTAACAGTGATGATTATTCTTGCTCCGGATCTCTGACCAGCAACACCGAGTTTACGTAAAGATTCTGTGACTCATATCTGTCGTATCATTTATCTTTACTTTCTTGTTGTAGTATCGCTTTTCGGGTGTACACTGGGACAGGATTCTGGACGTACGGATACATTACGAAGAGGACAGAGTACGATCCAGTTGCCGGTATACATCAGATATATTCTTTTATTAAATATTGATATTGTCGCAAAATTAACTGTTTATTTAGCCATTGTTGCATCAATTGTCGTTATTATTGTCGTTATTCTAATTGCAACAGGCATTTTGGTTTGTTTGAAACGCAAGCACAACAAGTAAGAATTGCTGTAGAGTTTGAGATTTAACAATCTTTCAGGAAACATCCGCAAACCACGGAAATGTAAGTTTTAAAATTGTGATGGCATTAACATTAAAGTTATTACTGATATCTTCCCTAATTGTTGCAGGTCAAGCGCTTGACATTTATGTTACTTTAGACTGTAAAAAGTAATTTAGTAATTCAAAAAAGTGAAATAATATAAACGTTTGTCGTTTCGCATGGTATACGATGTTATATCCGCAAGTATGTTTGGTGTTGTGAGGAATATTTGTGAATGTTACTTGAGGGTGCTCTCTCCGACCAAGTCAGCTCATTATTACTTCGAATTTTCATTATATGAAAATTATTTAATGTAAACCTAAAAAATTTTATAACTTTTGCCCTTCGATTGCCCCAAATGAACGAAGTGAGACTGCGTCAATACTTAGAATCTTTAATGATATGCAAAAGGAATTCGCCAATTATACCTAGCAATACATCAAAAAAATCTAACTTTTACTTTTATTTTACCTTTTTAGTTTTGATTTTTGCATTATACTTAAACAATTTTTTATACCACTGGGATGAATGAGATATATAAAACTGAATTGTACAGAAAAGCAGTAGATACAGGTCCCAACACAAAACCACAGAGCTTTTGAGAGGAAGAATATAGATTATTTGATAAATGGCTAGGTTCACAGAGTTTGGAATTAGTCTTACAACTTTGACATCGCAGACCATGGTTTAAATATTCTTAGAGTACGCTTTAAGGACAGAATGTACACAAAAAATTAACAGAATAATAATTTAAGGTAACATTATACAATGTACGTACTTAAACGTGGGTTAAGAAAATATTAAAAAATAAAGAGCTCAAACAGTTCTTCGAAATACCAAATTTTGAAGCATATAAAGCATTTAGGAAGCGTATTTACAAGAATGTAAGTTGTGTCAAAGTAGTTTCGATGACTTCCAAAGCTCAAAGCTTCCTATCAAATAGATTGTAAACGATTTGTGATTGCAATTTTATTTTCTTTAAACTTTAATTGTCACAGATGTTAAAACTCGTAAATCCAGGCATCAGCTTATTGTTGGTATTGAAGCATCTTTAAATTAAGTTATTAAGAATCCACGATATCTTCAACTGACGAAATTCATTATGAAGAAGTTAAAATAAGAGTGGAGAAGGGAGCCTAGAAAACCGGGGAACTTCCGTCAGTACTGCAGAATTCCTAGCTAACTCCGTAAAAAAAGAAAAAGATGGTTAATTCCTGTATATTTCCGGTAGTACACTACGGATCCAAAAGCTGTAGAACTAGAGACAAGAGCATCAAGTATCTATATCTAGCAGAACTTACTTTAACTCCTTAGTAAAACCAGGGAGATATACCAGAACAAGAATAGATTTGTCAAAACTGATCCATAAGAGAGAGAAGCATCTTCATTGTCTACAAGAATAATGTTATGAGGAGTTTGCCGGACAAAAGGAGCTAAAAGCATATAATAAAAGATCATGTTATGTTAACTTCTGCACAATATATATGTACCAACCCTATTGCAAAATCAAAGACGCTCGATGATAAAGTATACAGTCGATTAAGTAGAAATTGGAGATTAAATGTTATCTTAATTACAACATAATAAAGGAAAAAACATTACTGTAGGTGTCAAATCCCATCCTAACATTACAGAGGACCATCAAAAAATCAGCGACAGATACTCAAAGGTGGTGGAGAAAACAATTAAAGGCTTAAGAAACACATTTAACTTTTAGGATCCCAAACTTGTCTGTGGATAGAAAATTCAGATATGCTTTTTTTGACTATATTAAGTCCAGAAATATAAACAGGAACATGCAAAATCATGGAACATCAATCCATGACTGGTTGATTCTAAATGGAAAGCCGAAAAATCTCAGGAACTGAAACATTCTGACAATGTAGGAAGTCGAATTGGAAGCTCCTAGACACTCTTCAGTTTGTTCAAACTATATAAACAGATTAGAGGCTCAACACCATTGAAAAAGATGAGAGGCCGACATTGAAGAACAAGGTTCGCTATACGAGCCAGTCAGAAATACTTTTATATATTGTCCCTAGGAAAAGTGTATTGCATTTAATTCCATCTCTTGGTGAACGTGTCTGAAAGGTACCCGAATAAAGTATGTCGGCAGTAATTTGCAATACAAGTGGGTCAGCATTACACTTACAGGTTTCGCTATTAATTTGGTTTGTCAAGGTTGTGGGCTGATTAGTGGCAATGGAATTTGAGGACATCTTTGAAGCAATGATGAATGGGAACTCATTAATGGGAAACTTCATGAATTAATGTTGATAAGATACCACAACCAAATAAATAATATTCAATATGGCCAAAGTAAAGCCGTTTCCAATCTTGAAATCTTTAATTAAATAATATGTATTTAAAACATTTATTAATTTCCTTTTATCAGCATCCCTAATTATCAAACATGTGGAGATAATGTTGTCTTCATTTATTGACTTCAGTGAATCCAGAAAATATTTTTGTAAGCATTTACTGGCGTGAAATTTGCCAGCGTACCATTAAGGCGACCTATGGTGGCGATGGCTCTTAATTGTTAATACATTTGAACATGGTATATTTTGTCCAATATCACAAATATCATTTAAAGAGACTGATTTGCACAAATTACTTTTGTAAAATACAATTTACTCGTCAAAATATCAAATAAATTATGTTTTATGATCCATTCCTTCTAATTCTTTGGGCATATTTGTACTGTACCCAAGCATCTTCGACGTGATCGCGAATATCTCACACAATCGATTTCTTAATAAAATATTTTTTGTATTTTATATAAACCTAAGTTTCCATTTACCCTGCTCTAAATTTCAGAATTTTCAATCTCAAGAATTTTTTTTTGATAAATAACCGAAGTCCGAACAATTCGTCGCTCAACTCGACGGCCAGGTCTTGCAAGGTCTCCGCCTTTCACGGCCACTATCAAGTCATGAGGAAACATTCCTACAAAAAAATTATCAATGATTACAAGGTTAAAGCTTTTTTATTAATTTCAGTAAAATCTTGTATCATTTTAATAAGTTATTAATCAAAAATATTGAACGAGTCGATGTTTCCTGGCGACAGCAGAGAACATTCACTGAACAAATTGTTTGCGCCGGAGGGACTTTATTGTAACAATCTTTGTATATCCGAATCATTTGAGCTTCTCAGCATAGATTCGGGTATTAATTGTTTTACATGGTCAGCTGGGAGACCACAAATTCGAGAGATTAAATATTGATAATTAATTCCAAATTTTCTCTCTCCTTGGATATTATAACACCTGGAAAATTCTTCCCATTCTTTTCGTTCTTGCCGTCGGGGTTCTGTTGTTTGTAAGGCAAGTATTTGAGGACATAGATATGAGTCCGGCATTTATGACACTATTGGGAATTTCTAATGGTTCTAATATTTGAAAATTTTCTTTTCAATATATAATAACTTCATTTCCTTTTGATAATTCCAAGGAGCAATCATCTTTCAATCGTCGTATTTCTTTTGTCTTTTGCTTCATCGGAATTCCGTTTCGATTCTTTTTTCTAAATTGATTCGAAAAGATCACTTTCCTCATTAGACATAATTCCATTATTTTTCGACCCTTTCCTCAATGATGCCGTTTATTTCTTTTCACATTTGATTTCTGATTTGAGAGAACTGATTCGGAATCCTTATCTTTCTTAAATCGCCTGGGTGTCTATAGAGCACGTATAGAGCATCATCTCCGACTGTATCGTGATAAATCTCAAATAAGGTGGAAACTTATCAATTGTGAAGGGATAGGCAGAATGTCAATGAGACCAACCATGGAAAAAAAGTCGTACTATTGAACAATTCGCAAATAACGAAAAGATTTTAATTCTTTGAAAAATGATAAATTACTACCAGAAATTATTGAAATTTTATTGTTTGAAATATTTTTATAATTGTCTGAATTTTTATTTGTATTTTTGAAAACAATTTCAATCATTTCAAAAAAAAGAATTAAACATTAAAAGTTAAAAAATATCTCATCGCCATTGTTAAAAAAATAATTAAATTATAAAAATTAAATAGAAAAATGGGGTTTGTATATTATTGTAAAAAATTAAAAGATATGTAAGATTTTTCTATTTTCGTTATGATTACGGTTGTTTGATCGAATCAGTGTGATTACAAAAAATTTTGGCAATATTCGAATCTGTGTTTTGTATAGTCGAACTATTTTTTATAAATTTGGCGCATTTGTTATTTGAAATTTAAGCAGCCATATTTTTATTGTTGTGTGATTATTCGATTCAAATAAAAAGAATTTGGGTGCTAATTTTGTTTTGAATTGAATTTATAAGTCGCCATTGTTATTTTTCGGAATTTGTTGTCGTCGTTGTACAATTAGCGATCAACCTAGAACTGGCACGGACTAGAGGAATCCGACTGTCTTGTAGAGTTTCTGGGGTTTCTTTTGCACCCCCACTTCATTTTATCATTTTTGAAAAATATATGACACTTACGTTATGATTACGGAATATCTTCCAAAAATAACCTTCCCGGGCTGAGAAAAATAGGTTTAAAAATGACTTAAAATTATATGTATTTTAATTTTATTTAATATATATTTTTTAGCAAAATTATTAGTGAATAAATGATAAAAGTCATCATTTATCAAATAAAATAGTATTTTGTTGATAATTTCATAAAAATTTTCCTAAATCATAGTTATATTATATAAAAAATATATTATATGAAAAACTAATATATATTTTAATAACAAAATAATAATTTATCTTGTTTAAATGAATTAAGTGGGGGTGCAAAAGAAACCCCAGCCGTTTCGATGTCGATGTTGTATATTGACGAAGACATTAAATCGGGTTTCAAAATTATATTGACGCTTTCTCCGAACAATAGTTTCTCGAACTCGACTATCCTTAAATCGATTCACGTCGGCGAGTCTGAGATCAAAACGACTTTGGTGAGATAATAAATTATTACCCGACCCCACGTCCGCCCGACGACTAAAGGGTGCTGCAGCCACGCTGCGCACGCTATATCATCACCGACCCCATGGTCGCCAGACAAAACACAACGAATTTTGCATTCATTCAGCTGAGATTTTCAAAATACTTCTCCAATTTTTCTCTCCCCCCGGGTGGATCTGGCTATTCATAACTTTCGCAAAACAGCCTCTAAAGAATTACTACTAATAAAAAAAGAAATTATTCGTTAAATTATTATCAACAATTTTATAACGAAAGGAAAACCGATGAGTAATAGTTAGGTTAGAATGGGAGGAAATTAGGTCGAGCAGAAGAACAACAAAATAGAAGAATTATGTTAGTTTAATATTGATATTGTTACAAATGTACGGGAAACATAAATGATTTATTGAATGATTACATGGATGAGAAAGATGATTGAATTTGAATTGAAATGATTATCGGATTGAAAGAGAGGGAGCGAAACTGCCACTGAACTGGCTTTGAATAATTCAGTTTCCTTTGTTGAACTGTCTTTGAAAGCCACAGAAATAGTGGTGAGATCATTCATTGAAATACATACTTATTTGAAAGAGAATGGAAAAATAATAATAATAATGTTCAAAAAGATAATTATCTATTTACAATAGTTATTTTATTGGGTATTAAAAATCTTTAATTTTAAATATTTACTTTTTTAGACACAAATCTTTAATCTGACTCCAATTAATCAGAAAGGACTTCCAACATAAATATATAAACAATGAACACAAATTCTTTTATGAAACTTTATTTCAAATAACAAAAATTAACAGGTCAAAATAATAATAATTCAATTCTTGATGACAGAACACAAACAGAAATCAATATTTCGTACGAGTTAACAGATTACAGTAAAGACTGTGAATCTCCAAAACGAACGATGATTTGATTAAAAACTTAAAAACCTTGTTCTCCCATACGGGATACTTATGGTTTTTTTTAAAAAAGAAAGTATATTTTAAAAGAATAATAAATAAAAATAATTCTTGATAATATAATTTAACTTGCTTCCTGGGTTTTGTTTTCGTTGAGAGAATTTTTTGGGCAAACTAAACTAAATTTGCTGCTGTTTATATAGTAATTTCCATCAGCCTTGAAAATTGATAAAATAAAACAAAGACTAAAATATTTTTAATTTTAAATTCCAAATTTTGTTAAACTAAATATTATTTTGTTTAAAAGTAATAATTTTACCAAAAGATTTATTTTAAAAATTTTTCTACATAAAATTTTATCAAGTGTTCATATGTATTTTTCGAAACCCTAACAATTTGACTTTTCGATAAAATAATTATGTACTATAATATAATATAATATATAACTTATTAATAAATAATATTATGCTTAATAAATAAATCATAAATAATAAAAAAATATATTGTAATAGATATGTAAATATGGCAATAATAGTAAAAAATAAATTAAAAAAATAAAAATAAAGTATATTTAATTTTAAAATAAATATGAATATACTGCTGATTAGGTAGGTCGCTACAATGCACTTTAATATTTTACCTGAATCTGATAACTTTCTCCTAGATCCTTAATGATTCAAAAACCTTGACATTTCGAAATGATCTTGAAATCTGAAACCTTGCTTTAGTTTGTTTCAGTAAATTTTCTTTGATTTTTTAATTTACATTGCATTATTTTGTCATTTTTATTAATTACATTTAGTCTTAGACTTATCTTTTCAGCTTCTTCATGTCAAATATTGCAATATACACAAATTTTAAAATAACTTTGACAAACGAAACCACTGTATAGTTGACTTCTTTTCTGCATGAATATTGATGTTCTACTGCATGAGGTCTGCTGGTTATTGCTGCAGAGCACGCGCAAATTGGCTGCTACGCTCGGTGATTTTGGCAGATTCCCGGGTTTTGGAGGGAATATACTGAAATATACGAAAATGATCGTTTCCCGATTTCACCGCGAATAATTGATTATTGTCACTAGTATTACTGTTATTAGTATCCTTCTTTCAAATAAAGTTAGAAACATTTTTGTTTTTAAGCAATCTTGATGTTCTGATCTCAAATCTGCATATGCGATTCGCGAATTGTTAAGAATATAATAATAATAACAATAATAATAATAATAATAGTTATTATTATTATTATTTTTTTTGAAATCATTGAAAATGTTAGATTTATGATTTCGAAATGCGTTTTCTTTTCAACTTAGTTTGCAGATGCGGAGGTCTTTTTAAAAAGAAAAGGAAGAATTATCCTCCATCTGCCCTCCGTAGGTGGATCGAACAAGGTCCTTGTAGACTTGCTGTACTTTTGAATGTCTGATAAAATTCTTGAAACTTCCATTAATCAATGCAAAATCGATGAAAATTTCTTTTTTACAAACTTTTCTCTTTTGAACACTCAATTATTTATTCAATTTCCGTTCATTTACATTTGCGAGTGTATTGAATAAATGTTTTATACTTAAAAGAAAATTTTTTGGATTTAATGTTAGTCTTATATTTATGTTTTATCAAAACGTTTATCTAAACATCGTGAGGCTTCCTCAAATGTTTCCAAAAAATGAAGTATCGTCTAATAGAACCAACCCGTCCATCGAATGCATAGCAAAACAGAACTATCGTCTTTACTTTATGAAATGTCGGAGGAGCCACTGCCATCCCAAGGACATCCGATATAAAAGAACTGATAATGTACAGAATTTCGGTTGTTACCAATTTTAAACTCTTTATTCAATGTCTCTTGAAATAGGCGCTCCTGAGTTTAAAGTACAAAAATATCGCGGTTCTTTGATATTGGGTAATGTGAATGCAGATCATTCCATAATGTAACAAGGTTGCTATAAATATAAGCATGAAATCCAGTCATAATATTTGATTCAGCTCATTATTTAGGAGGTCGTAGAGCATGTGACACAGCTGGAGAAGACGAATTGTTTGGTTCCATTTTACGGAAATGATTTCAAGGACAGATTCGAGAAAATAAAACCATGTGAGAAGTTTTGTATTTTGTATTTCAATATTTACATAAGGGTGAGCTGTCATATGGATAGTCTTGGTCATTTGAATAATCTTATCATTAAAGGATATTTTCAAAAGACTTTTCAAACTTTTTAAAAGTTATTTGCGCCAGTAAAATTATATATTTTTAAGTTTTAAATTATAACTGTAGTCACTTTGATTCATCATTAAAAATAATCTAAATAACGCTTTTTAACAGATGTTTATTTTTATGAAATTCCGTTTATTTAAACAAATATATTTAATTTTAATTATTGCATTTTAACGCATTTTTAATATTAAAGTATATTTGTCTGATATTAAGATTTAGGTATTAGGATTATGCCTACATGCCTCCCCTCCAAGTTCGACAAAAGCTGGTTCGGTTTTGTCAATTGATACGCTTTCCTCTTTGCCTTGTCTGTAGATAGTAATAACTTTACCGTCTTTCGAGTGGCGAAGAACTTGAAAAGGGCCCTCGTATATTAACTGTAAGGAACTTCTCATTTCTTTCTTTATCCACACCTTTTTGCAGTTAAAAAGGTATTTGGGCAAGAAACTCTTTTTGTTACCGTGGTTCCGAAATTCGTGGGAGAAATCTGGAACATCTAAAATAGAATGATTAGAACTAGGAATGATCACATCGCCTGGTAGTCTTGTGGAGGTACCAAATATCTGCGATGGTGAAAGGCCAAAATCGTTTTTTTGTTTCTTTGTCCCAATAGAACGAGGGTTAGCCTCTGTATTCATTCTTTGTCCGCATTTGTAGAGTAGGATCGAAGAGCTTCTTTGAGTGTCTAGTGTAGTTGTTCTTTTTTACCGTTGCTTTGTGGGTGATATAGAGTCTTGTGGTGATGTTCAATGCCATTTCGGTTGCACAAGTTTCGGAAGTCTGTTGATGTCACTGATAATTTTCTCTGGTATGCCATAACGGGATATCCATTCTTTTTCTATGATATCGGTAACTTCTTTAGCTTCGATATCCCGCATCAGGAAGGCCTCCACCCAACCAGTGTCGCGGTCGATCATGGTAACGAGGAACTTCTTTCCTCTGATTTCTTTGAGAGGTCCAACTAGGTCGATGTGAACCACTCTGAGTTTTCCTCTATTCGTGA
>MQRK01166935.1:0-10205 GCA_001938485.1 Girardia tigrina | reverse complement strand
TTTCGTTCGGTCACAAATAATTAATCATAGTCAAATACTGATATAAACGTTTTAATATTTGGGCACCGAATAACATAAGGAAATTGCGCTTAAATTGTCACTAGACTTTTTATTAACTTGTTTCTTCTCTCTTCATATATTAATACCCATTTAAAATAAGTATGTTAAATCAAAATGAAAAAATGATTGATTTTCATTGGTGAGATAGCATTTATCTTATTAGGCTTTTAACCCTTATGTATAGAGTGCCCTATTTAAGTGGCGCAATGCCCTTTTAAGAAGAAAACTGTGTATTGTCCGATTTTCTAAATCAGACTGATGACGATAGTATTATAATTATTTTTAATAAATACCTAGAAATAATTTCAATCGATAAATGTTGATTTTATTATTATTTGTATTTTTCTGTTGCTTTTCATTGGAACTGATTTCATGCCAAGATACTGGATCATCGGAGAATTACTATGTCGTGGAAAATTATTTCTCAAACACAGAGAGCTTCTTCGCGCATCCGCTCGAATTCATGCGGTGTAATAGTGTTCCCCAGATCAACAAGAGACTCGTCCAGACTTTAATTGACGCCAAGGCGTCTTTCTTGAAACAAGCGGCTTACCTGTCTCACTTGGACAGCGAAACCGAGCCGATAATTCCCCCTCAATCGATTCTCAGTGATCCGTATATACAGAAAGAGATTCTCTATTTGTATTATCTGAGACATCGGGATTTGGGCTCGTATGCGTACACGATGGTCATTTGCCACTTGATCGACAATGTCGACTGGATTAACGGATTTTACGTGAAGTACATTAATCAAAATAATAAAGCGTTAATAGCGGTCATGGATATTATATATAGGTAGAGTTTATTCTGTGGGATTAAATTATTGTCGTTCTTTAAATAATTTAGAAATATTATTTTACAGTTACTACAGTTAAGTCCATTCAAAAATAAAGTATTCATCAGATAATAAATCCAAGTCTCAAATCTAAAGATAAGAAAAAGTTAACCAATAAAAATGCTTACATAAAATGCATAACTACTAAAATGTTCATTCGATTAACGAAAATATATAATATAAAAAGCCTCCCCTGACTGTAATAGATAACTTGTATTACAAGTAATACTCAGTATTGGCGCACAGGGTAGTAAATCATAGACTCTATATAGGGTAGAATAATTCGACAAATATAAAATTTTCTGATCCTCTCACATGGCTTCGGATGCAAGAGTGGGAGCTTTCAATGCACGGGCACGCTTCATATTGCATTTGAGAAGTGATCCGTCATGTTCCTTCGTTCGTGATTCTGAAGACTTTTCGTTGTATAAACGCACGAAATGGGTAGTGAAACACTCCCCTATCCGTTATATATCTAGCCAAAAATTTAGTACTACACTAGGGAGTACTCCTGGACAGTTCTCGTCAGTTACACAGGCAGACACTGGCGTATCATATTCCGCGTTCAAGTTCAAAGATTCAGTATGTCTCTCTGTTTCTGTTCTTTGTAGTAATTGAGTATTCGTAGTACAAATATTCTTTTTATCGTTAAAGATGCTTGTCAATAGTATTGAGCTCGCGTGACGGCACTGTCACGCGTACCATAGTTTCGCCATCACTGTCTTATATCCTTTAATCGAATAATATGGAATATGATAATCAACTTAAAATCGTTATTTCTTTTTGTGCTTCCCCATTCAATTGAAAGTTAATGTCGAGGGAATGCTGTATTATCATAGTTTTAAGGAAATCGTTTTACTTTCCACTGAATGATAAGCTACTTTTGTGAATGTGTATCATCACTAGGGGTTACAATCCCGGAGCATATTTGCAATCCCGAGATTTCTGGATTAAATTTCTTCCAATCCCGGGATTCAGATTACACTTTGATAAGTTTATTTTTACAATAAAAAAACGAGCAAATAATATAAAAATATTATATCGAAAAATAATAAATTTATAATTAGATAAAAAATCTAATAAATAACATTTATTTGTGACACAAGAATCATAATCGCGAAAAATATAAGCGTAGAAAAGATAATTATAATTTGTCAAGAGTGTTATCATACAAATTGGAGCGGATCTTATTGCATATGTATTTAGCGGAAGAGAATACTCCTTCCGATTCCACAGACGTAGGAGGAATTGTCAGTAAATATTGATATACACTTTCTAAATGGGGCCCTCGTTTGCCTGATTGGATTGCAATATTAATCTCATAATTAATCAAACTTGAATAGGATACCGGCTCTGTTGTATGTATTGTAACTGAATAAGAAAAAAACAGCCGAAATAACTTCTTGTAGTTGGTACTCCATTATAATATGGTCATTTGATGGTGATGACTCATTTCGTACTTTTAAACTCCGAGGAATGTGAGTATTCCTTTCCAAACTTTGTACTTCACCATATTCTTCTTGCAATGGTTTAAGACGTATCAGTCTTTTTTGCTAACTGTGCTTGTGGGTTGTGTAGATATTGAAGGACAACTGATGCATCATTATACCACTGTTCTAAAATTCTCTTGGGAAGAGGTTTGAGAAGCTGTTGAAGAAAATTTATTGTGGTGTCTGCAGTCAAAAGGGTAGTGTCGCTTTTGCAGATAGCTAGCATTGGTATCTAAAATGACTTCAGTGTAGAAACGATTTTCTTCATTATTTCAAAATCTTCATCAGTCAAACGGACGTTCGCATTCAGTTCAATGAGAGCTTTTTGAACAGGTAACTTTACAATTATCAGCCTTTCCAACATGTTAACTAAACTAACCCAACATGTTCTGCAGTCTAGAATCAGAGGCATATTTTTGGTCATGTTATTCTGTCGTCGTATGGATTTAAGTAAAATATTATATTCTGCGGTAATGGTTTAAATAATTTTACAACCTCTCAAGGTTTTTTTCATCACTTCTTTTACATTAAGTTTTAAAAATATAAGGTTGTTTAAAAAATAATGTCGTTTTTTGAATGGTCCTGATTTTTGATCATGTTTTGAAATAAATCTTTATCATTTATTTATGTTTTATACATAATTTTAAAGCTTACGAAAAACTCTATATTTCTATGATACTTTGTTTAAATATTAATGTTAGGGATAGTAAGTCATCAGATGAACATTTGAGTTAGAGTGGAAATGCAAGATGAGATTATTTGCATAAAATTGACGAGAATAGAAGAGAAAAGAAATAAGAATAAATTAAGTACATTAAAATTTTAATAAGATAGAAAGTTAAATTTAATAATTAGACGAAGAATAAAATAATTAGTTAAATTAAAATTTATAATGAGAAATTAAATTTTATAAGTAAATTAAGAATAAATTAAAATTAGAATTTTCCGGTTTGACATTAACAAGTTTTAGAAAAAGATTGTTCCTCAAATTAAAATTTATAATTAATTGATTATAAAAGTTAATTATAATTAAAAAATTTAGTAATGATAAAAGTGGCTGTTGTTTATTCGAATTAATCTTTTAGCGACATTATTTTGAAAGCGTGGAATTTTTCTCTGTAATAAATTTTCAAGTTGTGGTAAATATATTTTGATATGGGTTCTCGTATTCTTGATGATGGAGTGCCCATCAATTCTAACAATTAACTTTAAAATAACGTGTTTATTTAAATAGTTGTCAATAGGCAAAAATCGCAATTACGAGCAATTTTTATATGAATTCAAACTTGGCCACTAAGTATCAGAGGCCGCCCGTAATATCAACGGTGCATTAGGCGATTGAACGACAAATGAACGTATGTTACAACGTTGGTTCAAAAAAATTTCAAGAATCAGATGAGACCCTCAAAGATGATGATGGCCGTGGACGGAAACTTGCTATTGGAAATGAAAATTTGAAGGCTTTAGTACAAGCAAATCCCCACACAACAGTCCGAGAGCTTGAGGAGGAACTAAGTCTCACTATAGGAACAATTTCAAACCATCTGCGTGACATTGGAAAGTTGAAAAAACTGGATAAATGGATTCCATACGAATTAAATGACAATCAAAAATGCGTCGTTTTGATGCATTGTCTTCACTTCTTCTGCGGAACAAGATTGATCAGTTTCTGGACCGAATTATAACGTGTAATGATAAGTGGATTGTCTGCGACAATTGGAGACGTTCTTCTCAATGATTGGACTACGATCAAGCTCCGCAACCCTTTCCGAGGCCGACATTGTACCAAAAAAAGATGATGGTGACTGTTTGGTGGTCTGCAGCCGGTGTTATTCATCATAGCTTCCTAAATCCAGGAGAAACAATTACGACAGAGAGATACTGTCAGGAATTTGTCAAAACGAACCAGAAACTCAAACAACAACAACCAGTATTAGTCATTAGGAAAGGGCCTATTCTTCTCCTCGACAACGCTGGGTCACACATCGCACATCTGACAATGCAACTGTTGAACGAACTTGGCTACAAAACTTTGAGCCATCCACCATACTCATCTGACCTCTCGTCTACTGATTATCCCTTTTTCAAACATCTTAAAATTTTCCTCCAGAAGAAATACTTCAAAAATCAAGGGGATGCTAAAACTGCCTTCAACGATTTCATCGCCTCCAGAAAGCCAGAATTTTATGCCCCGGAATAAATAAACTTGTGCAACGTTGGCAAAAGTGTATTGATGCTAACGGTTTTTATTTTAGTTAATAAAGTTGATTCTACACTGAGATATTTGTCTATAAAGATTAAGGTTAAAAAAAGACATTATTTTTTAAACAACCTAATACTTGAGATTGTGACTTATAATATTTCTTAAGTGTTTTAAAGATTAAAAAATTGTTTTTGAAAAAAATGCATTTTTATTTAAAAAAAAATTTAATAAAAAAATGCTAAAAAAATTACTTTTAATTCTTACTAAGCTACATGTTTATAACCAGAAAATATTTACTACTCTTTTTTTGGTTATAATTTTGTAGCTTAGTAAGAATTAAAAATAATTTTTTAGCATTTATTAATTAAAAAATTACTTTTAAATCTTACTAAGATAGAAAGTACTTTTTCATTAAAAAATTGAGAAAAAAATAACGAAACTAGTAATCCAGGGATTTCGGGACACCCATTTGGGTCCGGGATCCCGGGATTGGACCCCCTAATAATCACCAGTATATTATATGATAGTCATCGATGTTTTGACCAAATCTCAGTACTTGGCAAAATTGTCAACGAAGTAAGTATTAACTTTATTAATTTCTTTGATGATATCTTTAACAAATGAATCTAAAGTTGAAACTATTTGTATGAAACAAATCATAAATTGTGCTTCTGTATTTGAAACATGAACTTTGTAGAACCCTAATATAATATAACTTGTAAAACACACTCGTTCCACATAAAATCGGATAGAATTAATTCATATTTTTGATCAACTACAATATGTATTCTTTTCATTTGAACATTAACCGTGGGTGCATCCAATTTTGTACAAGTATTCACCACCTCTCATTGTTTGTAGCCTCTCTTATCAGATCGTCCATGTTCAATCCACTCCATTCTTTTCAGTCGTCTGTCCATTTTCTCTTTCCTCTTCCTCTTAGTCTTTCTCCTTTCACTTTTCCTGCTATCATAATCTTCGTTAGTGTTTGTTTTCTTAACCGATATCCGTTAAATTTCAGTTTGTTTCTCTTGATGGTCTCATCGATTGATTCTGGTCTTTTAACTATTATTTCTGTCACTCACTTTCAGACAAAGTCATTGGTCATCTTTTCTTTCCATGTGACCAACATATAGTTATTTTAAAATATAAAAATAATAAGGATTTATCCTACCTTTGTACATCATATCGTCTTTCATTAATGAAAACAACGAGAACATTCATAGTGTGCTTCTTAGATATTTCAGCATATAATAATAAATTTATGTGGCACGACGCAATTTATGTGTGATCAATTTAGATTTGCATTGTGCCTTCGAAATTTGGATTTTGAAGTCAACTGTCCAGATGCTTGCTCCCTAAAAATCGAAAAGTGTAAAAATATGGGAAACGGAACCGGAACCTGTCAAAATGTTATGAACACTAATCTAAACGATTATATTGCCGGTCAACTTCCGGTTGGTGAAGAGAAAACAATAATAAATATAAGAAATGAATTCCTTCGTTGGTTTTCTAAAATACCAAGAAATAAAAAGTTAGCTCAATCTATATTCATGATGAAACTCTCTGTGAAAGTATTAATACAGCTAATTGGAATACAGTATTTGTCAGCAATGGATGGCCAATGTAACTGCCGAATGTATTTTAAATACGAGTTTTTTCTTGATTCTTGTGTAGAAGATTTTGATGCTATTTTTTGTAAAACTGTTAATTCTTGTAAAAATGGAGGAGAATGTGAGCGAGCCAAAGACGAAAATGGGATTCCTCTTAATAAAGTGAAATGTAACTGTATGCCGGCATATAAAGGGGAGTTTTGTGAGCTCGAAAGAAACCCATGCGCTGAAATGCCTCCAAGTAGTACTTGTGGAGAATTTACTTGTTTACGAGATCCCAATAATATTAAACAAGGTTTCAGGTAAATTATGACTTTTTTAATCTTTATTATACTTTATTTTTGCTCATAAAAAAACGATTTAATTTAATTTACTTTAAAGTTATGATTTTTATTATTAAGAGCATCAATATGATTTCCAGTACTTTAATTGATATCGCAACTCGAATTTCCTCCAGGAAAATTATCCACAAAAGTTGTGATAAATTAAAATTATATTTCTAAATATCTAATTATTCGAACAAATTTAAATTAAAATGCCTAACTAAAATATTTTAAAATTACTTTCAAAAATATTTTAATTCGTTTTATATACATTATCTAGGATTAAATAAATCTTTACGCTACAATCCACTATTAAAATATTTAAATCACTTTCAAGTCTATTAAGAACACCAAATGGGCCTCCCACCTCTTTCGAATGGTATTGAGCCTAAAGCTCTTTAGAGGGTCCACCTAAACAAAAGTCATTAAGGGCCCCCAGTAGGCCTCCAAAAGGGTTAGTGGCCTTCCCCCTCTGAGCAGTTGGTTTGCCTTTAGCTTTTACGGTGGACGCGTAACAACCACGAAATAAGAACTAAAAGCTTCCCTTTGCGTTCATGTCAGGTAATCGGTAGTCTCTTTGCGTTTCTTCAGCGGCCGCTTCATTCTGGTTCCTTGGCATACCCACAGCTGAGGATTATCTTCTATCGGTTCTTCATAGTTGTCTCTTCCTTGGTGTGTTGTTTCTTCTGGTTGTTCTTTGTGATTTTTTTGAATATGTACCTTTAGTCATCCCGCGCCGGTGTATTTTTTGGATAGTAGGGGCATTCATATCTTCTTTTCTTTTCTCCTTTCGGCTTTTGCGTTGATTGTTTATTTGACGTGGCTCGTTTGATGAATTGTGCTCCTCCAACATGAACTCGTCTCAATTGCATGTTGAGCTCTTTGATTTCAGCAAACGATTTGAAGCATTGATCCATTGGGAAGTCGTACGGTGGAAGTCTGGGCATGATACTTCTCATCATTTCTCTGGTGTCGTCATCTCGGTTCACCTGTCGCGTTCGCCGAATCTTTTCAATCTTTGCATCCACAGTTAGTAGATCTTCACTATGTACTATTCTACAAAAATTGTGAAAGTCAAGAACTCTAATATTGGTTTTCATCACAGTTTGAATTGTCTTTGAGACAATTCTCAGCCAAGCTATCATAATTTGACATTTCGCTAAATTGATAGATTTTTGTTAATATCTTGTCAATAAACAATTTTTCAAACAAATTTGCATTTAAAATTATTTTCAGGTTTTATTTTAAAACTTCTGCTTTTATAATTTCTTTAATAACACTACCTAGTGATGCAAGAGCGGGCGCAGAGGTTTTGTGGCTGCGGCGCGCCGGCGGCGGGGAACGAACGTCAAGTCGGGGGAACAAATAAAAATTTTGAATCTCACGTGTGTCAACGGGATTCGCGCAAACCAGGAGCAGGAAAATGTCTCACTATATTGATCCCGAAAATTCTTTTCCTCTGTAGTGAACATGACTCTCTATCGACAGAATCAGTTGGCCGTCATTGTTGTAGAACACAAAAAACTGCTGACGATACGCCACGTTGAGAAAATATATCAATTTTTTATTTATTGATTATTTTTAAAAACAAATTTTAACTCATCGATTTTCACTTTCAAAGAATGTTGAATTCTATTCTCAATCCACGACAATTGATAGTCGCCATCCATCCAAAATTTAATGAAATCAAATTGCTGTGATTCGCTCGTCCTCTCAAATATTCGATTTGTTTCTCTCAAAATTAGACGAAAAAACCCAAGCATAATTTTTTTATTTCATCCATTTTAACAAAAAAAATTTCAACAAAGTCACGTACGTAAAAATTCAATTTCAAATAATAAACTTATGGCGGCTTCCAAATAGACACTACCCGACACTCAAATTTAGACAAAGAAGTCTTTACCTTTACTATATGCAGAATTTGATGCTGAACACGAATTGATAGTCATTTTCCTCCCATACGTCCAGGTATTTTGTAAATTGTGAAAAACTGATAATTATATAAATTTTATATTTTAAAGCAATGTTCGATGCGTACACGTTAAAACAATAGAATAAATTAATTGTAAATATAGTATAGTATTATTAAAGTAATAATTAACTGCCCTTAAATTGTATTCTTTTTCTTCATGTAATATTTTTTTATATTTTAAGTTATAACTTAAAAGAAATTAATTTCTAAAATAGTAAAATAATAGAAAATATTAAATATTGCATAAAATATATATATGTAAAACCATCAACCAAGATCAACTTGATAGTTTGTCAAAAAATTGGGGTTATCGAAAGATGGTTCCTATCTTGTTGCAACCATGCTTAAACAATTTGGTATTTTAGCAGTAGGAACGAATACGACGGCTTACAGGACAAGAGATAAGATGTTCGTGGAAGTCTTCAAAACAAGTGATGGCGATGAGATGGTCTACTGCGATGACATTGAAGGTTTTCTTTCGAGAATGAACTTTCACACGAATGTGAAAGAGGACTAGTGACTCTCTGTCGACAGTAGTGTCAATAGTATGAAGGCTGTGCTCCTTCATAAGGGCAACAAGTTTCTTGTACTGCCAGGGCCTATTCCAGGAAGTGAAAGAATCCTACTCCTCATTAAAATTGAAATTTGAGCTAATTCATTACGACAACTTCAAATGGAGCGTTTGTTCTGATTTAAAAATCATCGGAATGCTCACTGGGATGCAGGGTGTCTACATCAAGTACAATTGTTTTATTTGTCTATTGGATAGCAGAGAGCGTCAGCAGCATTACAGCAGAAACCATTGGCCAGAACGTTTAAATCGAACACCAGGAGTACAAAACGTCCTCCACGAGGCTCTTGTACCACCGGGAAAAGTAATTTTACCACCTTTGCATATCAAGCTTGGGATTTTCAAAAATTTCGTCAAGGCTTTGGATTCGAAAGGCGAGCCAATGAAAACACTGAAGAATATTTTTCAGCGACTGTCAGCAGCCAAAATAAAAGAAAGTGTCTTTGTTTTGCTAGATACGAGGAAATTAATGGAAAGTCAGCAGATTCAAGATGCATTATCCCCAATTGAATTGCGGGCCTGGAATGCCATAAAAGTGTGTGGAAAAAAGTGTGTTGGTATATTTTAATACTTCAATCACTTGAACAACAAACTTACGATAACATTAAATGGTATTTGCTATTTATTTTTTTTCTCAGGCAAACATCGATCTCCTGATTACCGAGATATAGTTTCAGAAATGTTGGATGCATTTGAACTGATGAAGGTGAATATGTCTCCAAAAATTCACTTTCTAAAAAGTCACATTGACTTTTGAACAGGTTACAGATGCACATGGTGAACGATTTCACCAGACGCTTTCAACACTGGAACAGATATATCAAGGAAGAGCAGATCCGAGAATGATGGCTGACTATTGCTGGATGATTTGCAGTCCTTAAAATATAAATTACTTTGTCATAAGTACTGTGTTACTGGTTTTCGACCTCGGATTTTTGCACTTTTTCAAAGTGAATATAAAACCTAAGATAAGAAAAAATCTGGACGTATAGGAGAAAAACGACTATCATATTCGTGTTCAGCATCAAATTCTGAATATAATAGAGGTAAAGACTTCTTTGTCTAAAAAAAGTTCAAATTTGTCGGGTAGTGTAATTTTATCTAAAAATTAATTTAATTTTAAAATGATTTTATTTAA